>CM041549.1:15358576-15658576 GCA_023238725.1 Scortum barcoo
GATGGATGAGCTGATGCGACGGGATGCTGTACCACACCTCCTCCTACTCCCACTACTACTACAACTCCCTCTGCTCCAGCCCTCAAATACAGGACATCGGGCTACAATCCCCAGAGGGCGGCAGCAGTTTAAAGGTTTTAGCAGTAATACCGGGGCTCTGTGGGTAAATACAAAGAGCAGGGATATGATCTGACTGTCTCATTTTGACAAATTTGAAGTTTCCCTCAGTGGTCTCTGACATAACCCTAGTAGACTGCATATAGCCCTATATAGTAGTCTGTTTTAATGGTAGCCCATATGTGGGCGCATATACCACATGTTTGCATATGGTACAAAAGATCAGCTCTTTCAGTTTCAGAGAGCTGATGTTGAGGTCTGAATTTTGCTCTTCAAAAGGCCAAAAAAAATAGCAGCTCTTTCATAACATGACGAACAAAAGCCTATCATTTCTCCCAAAATGCAGCTGGCAAGATCCATTTCCCTTTACAGGCAGCAGCCATATGCGGGTAGTCATATGTAGGCGCAGTTGACTGCCTCCACTAATAAAGTTATAGCACAGTGACGTTTTTTTTTTTTTTAAATAGCATGCAGCAAATTTATTCTGCTACTGGGCGGAACCACTGTAGCAGATGGTGGGGGTGGTGGGCGACAGGGGCGCGGGTAGCTGGGTGGCTGAGAGGGGAAGCACCGACAAGAGTGGTCGTCCGTCAGAGTGACAAGCCGGAGATGCTCTCAGCCAATCCATAACAGCAAGCGACCTGTCATCAGAGGCCGTAAAGCACTTGAGATGATATTAAGAGATCAGAGAGAGGAAGCTGAGCCCCGATGATCAGCTCTGCCTCCCCTGGTGACAACCTCAACTGTTTTGTCTGGTGCAATTAACCTCCAGTAGGTTGTTATTTATGCATGAGGTACTTGGGGAAAACGCATTTTAAAATCAGCATCTATGTGAAGTGATATAGGGAGGTCCGTAGGTGTGAATCTGAAAGTATAGGTTGTTAAATGGCAGTGTTAAATCAAACCCGGCAGCAGTAAAGATTAGTACTTGAAATAAATTTCTATCTCCTGACAGGCTACAAACAAATCTTGGGGTAAATATACATCACCAGAGTGTTTGTGCTTACCGAGCTGATTTCTTTGTGTCACTCTCTCTCTCTGTCTCTCTCTCATGTTTCTGCCTCTCCCTGCCATACTTGTACCTTTGCCCTTCCCTCAGGCTCCACACTGTGCAAGGATCTCAGGTTGTATCTGAGTAAGTGCTTCACACCCGGCTCAGTGGACAGCCAACTTCAGCAGGTCATCCGAGAGAACCTCTACCTCCGCGCTGTACCTTGTAAGTGCCATTTTGTGCCTTCAGTATACTGTAGCTCTCTATAAAGCCTTTCCTTATATTTCTTGTGTCATTATGTGCTTTAAGCCTCCTGTGCAGATTATTATCCCAGTGATGGCATTTGCACATTATGTTATAAAGTATGTTTCACATTTAAGCCAAATATTCCCAGTTCCACAGTACTGATAATATTAATCTTTCCAGGCCTACCTCTCTTAAGTTACTGACCTCATTAATTATTTGATAGCACATCGGATGGTTGCCGACTATCCTGGTGTTAATTGGCGTTTAAGCCTGCAGAACTGTTTTCCACACTTCTGCACATTGTGTCAATGTATGCAAGCAGAACTACGGCTGATTTAATGAAATGATGGGGGGAAAAAACATTATCAGAGCCCTGGTTTTAAGACTAAAATATCTTAAATCAAGTGCAAGTGAGACAGAAAATGTCACATGTGCAATCAGTTTGGAGACTTCCATGGCAACAGTCTGTATTGTCACAACACTGGGTTTATCCCCAGGGGCCGTCTCCCCTCAATCCTCACCCTTGCTCTCCAGGCTATTACTTTGTTTGGGTGGTGGTAAGATGGTATTAAATGTGATGGACAGGTTTTTTTTTTTATTAGTACAGGTTTTTTCTTTTGCATGATCCCCTGAAAAAGAGGCCCATGGTGTACACAAACAGTTTCAATTTGATGCTTATGAATAAAATCAAGCACAATGGCAGCCAAAAGCAGCTAGTTGTAGTACATCTGTTGCTATCTTAATCCCCTATAATATGACGTCACAGAAAATGGCAAGAGGATATAACAGCCGGGCAGGGTTTTCTGAGGGAGATCTGTGTTTTTGATGAAATTTTCTGACTTGTAGGTCATCCACCTTGCTTTTTTTTGTGATTTTTTTTTTTTCTCATTCAGGTGGTAGCATGGAGAAGATGGACCACCTAGTGTGTCTGTAGTCTTAACCTTGCTGTGGCAGCGTGGAGTTGCTGCTAATCTCTCCTTTAGTCCAAGAAGTAGGTCATATGGGACAGTCTGCCACCATGCCACACAACCCACTCGCTGACAGAACAAGGCACAGGTCAAAACTCCCGGGATGGTGCAAAAAAGATAAAACCACCTCCCTTAGTATACAACATGCATATTCATGTAGTAGTATAATTGCGGTTTTATTTATACCAAGCTTTCTCATTACTTAGCCATGCATGCGTGCATCCTATTACATCTACAAGCAGCTGCTCAGGGAGTGAGTTGTTGTGCTTTTAGCCGTTTTCAGAAAATGGGTAAAGAGAATGGGATGAATAAAGGAGGATTGTCATATATAAAATTAGATAAATCAGTCATTTGATGTTTTGGCAGGAGAGGCTGTAGACATTGTTCTAAAAATGCTGTTCATATGCTGTATTTATTGGCAAAACATTGTAATATATTGCACAAAGCAGTCCAACCCCCCCCCCCCCCGCTAGTGGTGTCCAACTTTGGAAACAACTTCCCTTGTCTGAGTGACAACAAGGCAGGCTCAGCCCCCGGGTGTGTAATCCTCTGATCTGCTGGAGATGACAGTAAGATGCTGTTGTTCTCATGCGGACACAAACACGCATGCTCTCCTGATCCCAAGATGGCTCGGAAGCTGTCCGGTCTCACTTCAGCTCACTTGTAGATACACTGTACATGTACAAGCAGAATTTTCTTCTGTTTTCCATCGAGGAGGCAGCTGTGATGTTAAAGGAACTTAAAGCTGAGGAGTTTTCATCAGTGGCTCATTGTGGCCCCCTTCAGGACCATGTGTATGTTCCTCCTGTTTCCTGACTCTTTGCTGTAGTTTGTTATTTTGTAAATAATTGAGACTTTTAAACACCTAGGATAAAAATGAATTAGCCTCAGAAGCTCACAAAGCATAGTTTAAGGTTTTCTTTTTTTTTTTTTGCTGTAAGGAAGAAAAGACGGTATTTTATTTGGATTTTTTTCATTTCAATGCTATTTCTTCCTCTGCAACTGTGGCTTAGTGCTGCTGTGCTATTTGGAGAGTATCTCAATCCCTGAATCCTTTTGATGAGACAATATTCTATGATGTCGGAGCTGGCACTGATGCAAGAAATATCATTACAAAGGCTCAGTCAGGAGGGCAGTGCATAAAAATGGAAATGAATGACAGAATTAAGTAAATGCTGGGTACTGTATCAATAATCTAGAGGGGGAGAATTAAATTAAAAGCAAATGTCTATCAGTGCCAAAGTGGAAGCAGGGTTGACTGCAGTCTAATGGCTCTGTGTGCTTGTACTGAAGGAGACAGGCTGCTTACTGTGTAGCCTTTGGGGGGCGGGTTAATGTGTAGACAAGAGTATGCTGTATGTTCAGTCTAGTAAAACAAATCATTTTATAGAACACTGCTTTCTATTTCATGAGAAAAAGTACCCTTTCTTGTTCCCTCATTCTATTTCATTCTCTGCACATATTACCCTCCTAAACTTTCCCATCAATATTTTGTATAATCGCACTAACCATTTGTACACGTGCCCTTGAATGATTCAGAGCCAATGTCGTGGTTTCAAGGCTGGCTGTGTCTCTGTCTCCTCCATAAAAGACTTTTCTAATTGTCTTCAGAGTGAGTCAGAGATAAGAAACATCATCATTCAGTTATTCGAATATGCTCGCTCCAGTATTGTCAGACAGCCCCGTCTGTGGCCTTTTCAACTGTGGGATTCATCGTTAGCTATTTGTGTGCAATGATCTTGACAGACAGCTCTCTCTGGGTGTTGATACCAGGTTCTGTGTAATTACCTCTTCAATCCCATTCTCGCCCCTCTCTCCTGGGGGATCAGTGTGCGGCGCCTACAGGGACAGGCGGGGGAAGAAGAAGATGTCAATAATCCATCCTGTCCCCCCGCTGACATGTCATATATATTTCCTAGGAGGGTGCATAGATAATGAATCCCTGCCTCGTGCCACATCAGCTGGAGATACTGTGTGTCCTGAGGGGAGGAGAAGAGTTACGCACACGTCAGATGTCATCAGGAGATTTGCTATCAGATCTTTAATTAGACACAGAGAACTCTAATTTCCTTTAATTGGGTGCAAGCGCACACTTGGGGTGCAAGCACACATGGGTGTGGCCGGCATATTTCTGTGGTTTTCTGTTGACCAGAGGTGCAAACACAACCCTGGCGCAGTGTGGCACGAAGTACAGCACCAGCAGGCGGAGATGGCGAGATAATGGTGGCCGACCGCATGGGCCTTTGTCATCGCCTTTAAAATCACCAGACAGTTTCCTAATGAGTAGAGAAGTGAGGGTCAAACTTCTCTGGAGAAAACCTTCTCGTCTTCCTCTCAACACAAAATTGGTCATTTTTCACCTTTATTATTCATAGGACAGCTGAAGAAGGACAGGAAAGGTGAGAGAGGAGGATGACACACAGCAAATGGGCCTGAGGTGGGAATCGAACCCCAGGCCACTGCAGCAAGACTCATGGCCTCATACATGGGTGTGCGCTCTATCGACTGAGCCACCTGCGCACCCTTCTGATTTCTTTTTGACAAAATGATGAATTTATATATGAAGAAAATAACCAACAGATGAACTGATATTGAAAATAATGATTAGTTGCAGCTCTTAACTCAACATAAATAAATATTTTTATTTATTTATTTAGATTGGTGTGTTTCACTTGCCATTGGAAGCCATGAAAATTGCTTTTTGCTTTGGCTTTTGTGATTTTAAAAAAAGCAGCCAGAGCAGGTGTAAATAAAGGTGCAAGCTGATGACTCTGACTGCTAGCGCAAAATCAGAGGCAGCACCTTATCCTCTGTGGCTGTTCGGACACATGCTGTACAGTAAACACACTTGGGGCTATAGTAAGACGAGGTCAGGCTGATTCACACGCTCTTATCCTTCTGTCAAGTCCGTGGGAGTTTTCTGTAGTGTGTGTGGCTTTTTTCCTGTTATCTGTATTTGTGTGTGTTTGCGTGCATTCTCTGTGCAGTCCTACATGTGTCATTGTGGCTGGGAGAGCTGCTCCCAGGACAGCGGTGCATTAATCATGGGTTTTATAGGGTATGTGGGTGTGACTTCCTCCTGCCAGCCCCATACTGACATCACATGTGGTCCTCCAGGAGAAGGACGGAGATTTGTCCTCAGTTTGGGCTCGGTGTGATTTTGTCTTGGGAGAGGAATTACTTGTCTCAAGGTCAGAACGGGTGCCTTGTAGTTCAATTTGCAAATTCAAATCATTTCACCAGATTTGTCTTACTGAGAAATGTAAAAAAATGTGGCATATTTCACACTGCAGGCCTGCACATGTGTTTAATAGGGAAATCTTTGTCAAAACACAGCAAACACTGACACTTACCTCAGTCATTCTGTGATGATGCTTCTCCTACTGTGGTTTGGAGTCGCTGCTCTCTTCCAGGCCAAGGTCAATACAAATCAATTATGATGACAGACCATTGATCATCTGAGTGCTCCATCTTTGCAATGGTGATAGAAAGACTTTAAGACTTTCACAGTGCCTCATTAATGTTTAATCCTGTTCTTATTGATCTCCTCATAATAAAGAGGCCCTGGTAAAATGCCTGCCATCATCATTGTGCTCTTCATACCAATGGGCAAATTTTGGTTTGTGGGTGAATGCTTTGTTGACCTGGGAAGGAGATGATGGTTCTTATTAAATATGTTTACTCCTTTCCAAATTGCTGTTAGCTTTAAATACAGCCAGAATAGATCCATTTTGCTGTTACTTTTTTTAAATATAATTTGTCAAACTAATGTTATTCTTGGACTATTTATAGTTTGCTGAATTGTTGTTTTTTTTTTAAACACTGAACTCAGATTAATGACCCCCGATGAGACGAGAGGACCTTGATTAATTGACATATCATTCCCCTCAGAGCTGGCAGCATTTTCAGCCTCCTGGCTCTGATGTATGACATAATGTTCTCTCTCCAAGGTACGACCAGACAGCCCAGGGACGGGGAAATCTCAGGGGTAGACTACAACTTTGTCTCCATTGAGGAGTTCTTCTCCTTGGAGGAGTCGGGAGCGCTGCTTGAGAGTGGAAAGTTCAAAGGTGAGGCTTAACGAGTTGAACTTTTCAACTCCTCTGGCATCTTAGTGCAACCAGTTTCTGCACAGTATGTGGTTTTTCCTTTCTACTTGTTCTAACGTGTCTCTGTATTTAAATACTGGAAATGTATAGAATAGTTAATCATTTAACTGAATAATTAGTTACAACTGTATACACATTGGTTAAATTATACATTATAAGGTACAATTATACTTTGAGTTTTACATTACGCTTAATTATAACATGGTATTGTTATGGTTGCAAATAAGCAATTCATATAATTGAGGTACTATTACAGTCTCTATGCTATATGTTAAAGAAATAGTTTGACATCCTAAAATATGCTTATTTGTTTTTTTCTGTTTTTGCTGAAACCAGATTGATTCTACCCTTATGTCTGTAAGAGGCAAATATGAAGCTACAGTCAGCAGCAGGTTAGCTTAGCTTAGCAAGGGGGGGAGGCGTGTGTGTGTGTGTGTGGTGGGGGCATATTAAACAAGATATACCATATAACAAAAACCATGTTATATCTGGTTTGTTTCATGTGTACAAAAACAACATGCACCAGACAATGTCTCGGGCAGATGTAGTGATTTCTTGGAGTCTCCTCTGGTTGCCTGGCAACACTAAGGCGATGACAAGACTCCAGGAAGATAAGTAACATGTTAATTAGTGAGCTATGGAGGTGATGGTAGGAAGATTTAGTTACCTTTGGACGGAGCCAGACAAGCTGTCTCCCCCTGTTTCCAGTCACTGTGCAAAGTTAAGCTAACTGGAGCTTTGTATTTACTGCACAAACATGAAAGAGGGATCGATCTTCTCTTTAAAACAGCTAGAAAGCAAGCATAAGCATATTCCCCAAAATGTCGAACTATTCTCTCAAAGACCGTTGGCTATTTTTCATATATTCATTCTGTTCGCTACCAAAAAAGAACATTTATTGACGTTTTTTTGTTGTGATAAATGAGGTTAACACAGTTCAGAATAGGATAGTCTTTCACAGCAAAGCCATCTCTTCATGCATATTAATGCCATCGGGTGTTGCTCTGCTGGTGTCCACCCCGCAGACTCCTCCCCCAGTAAGGGTCAGAGTGCTGCCTCTGATTAAAAAGCCTCCATACATTAGCATCCATAATTTATAAGACTTTAAAAGGTGCAATAAATGTCATCCTCACTTGCCTTACATGTGACTTTGACAGACACATCGTTTCAGCAAAGCAATTGGGGGTATCAGCAGACATTGTGCACGCAGTAGCCTGCAGAAACCGCAGTAAATGGTGACGGCTGGTGACCTTGTTGTTGAGTTCAGTAATCTAATGTTTCCTCGCAACCCATTTGGATAACCACGAGCCAAATGGAGGGGTGGAGGTAATTTAATTTCCTCTTTAGCAGCTGGAGCAGATGGCTAGAACAGAGAATATAGAACATATACAGCAGGCGATCTCAGGGGATACACAATGCAAATAAATGCAGACATGTAGTATGTGCTGTATATGTGCATAATGACAGGAACCTGCTCTTTTACTATTGAATATCTGGATATAAAATCTTCTATTTACCCCATGAACTCTGGTGAAGTTGGACCTCAGTAACATGCATTTAGATTTATGTCAATATATTTTATTTATAACACAGGGGATTTCCTATTCAGCATCCGTTAGGAGATTTGTTTTGAGCAAGTGTACAATTTTCTCACTGTATTTCATTTTAGTGTTATAAGCCCATTGCAGTTCCATCTCTCAAGCCCTTCCTCCTGTCCTTCTGTGTCTCAGGGAATTACTACGGCACACCTCGGCCCATTCACATCAGCGCAGAAAGCCCCCCCATCACCTACCAGGAACACCGCAACCTGCTCAGAAACTTCCGCACACGCAGCAAATCGCTCAGCAACCTGGAGAAGGCTGCAGAGGACTGTGAGAACAGCGAGGACGACTCAGGCCTGTCCGGCAAGTGTTGCTACACATATTAGTAATGCACAGTTACTATTTTTTATGGATTTCAGACATATCAACTGGAGAACACGTATCTGTTAGACCCTGCACAGTAGCCAGCAGCTAAATACTGCATTGTCCCACTATCTATAGCTCTTGTCTCTGATACCCAAATTAATCAATCATTAGCACGATTAGTATGCTTTAAACTGTCAGTGGGGCTGTGGCCCCATTGATTGCTGGATCACCTCCAAAGGAAGGTCAGGCTGCCTTACTGTAGGTCGAGGAGGCAACGAGGTAAGCCTGAGGGAAAACACTGAGGAAGTCACGTGACAAGGAAGCAGAAAGTGTTTGAATTCGGCTCACCTAACACAGGAATAGCCAACACGTCATCTTTATAGATTTTTTTCCTACTTATTATAAACCAAACCTTTTTTCTATTGTAGATAGATGTGATGGATGAGTCACTGTACCAGACATGCTTAAAGGCTTAAAAGGCTTATTAATCTCTAGTGGTAGAAGAAGTATTCAGATCCTTTATTGAAGTAAAATTAACATTACAGCTATGTAAAAATGCTCCATTACATTTTTACAAGTCCTGTATTCAGTCCTACTTAAAGGACTAGCGTGTAGGATTATGGGGGATATATTTTCAGAAATAGAATATAATAATTATGTTTTCATTAGCGTACAATCGCTTAAAACTAAGAATAATAATGTGTTGTTGTTAGGTTAGAATGTGCCCCTCTATATCTTCATGGGAAGCAGGTCTGCCATGTTGTACTGCTATGTTTCTACAGTAGCCCAAAATGGACAAACCAAACACTGGCTCTAGAGTGGATCTTATGTGTTTTCATGTTGAAGTGGCAGCCACCTTAGGTCCCTCTACATGCTTGGAAACAGAGGTGTGAGGGATATTCAGTTTTTTGCAATCTGCAACCTCACCGCTAGATGCCACTAAATCCAAAACACTGGTCCTTTATGTAAAAATACATAACTATTATCAGCAGAATATGCTTAAAGTATCACAGTTAAAGTCACAGGGCCAGGGAAAAATTTCTTCTGTGACTAATATAAAAGTAGTTTAGTCCAGGCGACTTCAACCAAGGCCCCTCTAAAGCAGTCTGAGGAGTTGTGATAACATTAATGGAACTGGAGAGACGATAAAACAGTTAAAAGTTAAAAGTTCTGGCAAAAACATGTATTCATTTTGTGGACTTTTCTCTAATCTTTGCTTTTGTATGAAATATTAATGCATTTCATCTCTTTGGGCCTCGAGCAGTTAGAGGGGAAATGTGTCATCAATGCTGCTGCTAAAAACTCAGAGATTGAGTACCACTGAAATTAATGTTTGATAAAGGGTGGCATTTTGTGAGGTGTGAGATGTTGTTTTTAATTAATTTCCTACTCTCAAAAGTATGAAAGAACATAGCCAAACAAGTGTCGTACAACGTTTCAGTAAATGGTATCACGTAAAATTGCAATAATCAGGTACAGGTACAGACAAATTGGACTTTCCACCGCCTTTAATCGCGTCATCTATGCAGATAAAATCATGGCGGCAGTGTTAGAGTGCAGGAGAAGTGATGACAGCAGGAAAATGGAACACCAGAGTTTAACAGAAGGAGAAAGTGAGATTAGACAGTTAGGGTAAGGGAGCAAGGGAGCGACATAGGCTGGTGGTGGAGGAGGCAGGTAGGGAGGCTGAGTGCTTGGAAAGGTGGAGGCAGGGAGCCAGAATGGTACAGAAGATAAGAGAGGGGCGGGCAGAGTGGCAGGTGAGAAACGCAGGCAGGCAGAGATCCAGATAGTAAAAGACGGGCTCCAAACAGGCAGGTAGGGCAGCAGGCAGCCTGGACTTTGGGGGGGGGATTCAGGATGCAGGCAGGGTGGAGTTAGAGAGAGCCATCCAACACCCTGACCTCTGCTGAGTCATCTTCTGAAGTGATACTATGTGGGTGGATGGCTTCAGCAGCACTTGTCGTGTGCAGCAGGACTCCGGACGCCTGTGCTATGTCCGATGTCTCTCAGATCCACGCTGGAGCTCACAGCTGAAGGACAGCTACAAGGACAGCTTGGCAAAAAAAGTGCTTATTTTTCCTCCTCTTGTAGTATGGCATGCATGGTCACACACTCTGCCTCCTTAGAGGGAGGACAAAGCCGGCCCAGATGCTGACCTCAGGTCTTTTTGCTTGACAGCCCACAGTGGAATTGCCAGCATCAGGTCGTTACAGACTGCAGGAGAAACTTTTCCACCCACACCATCTGTCAAATAATACAGCCCTGTCCAATTTTAATTTTTAACACTCATTTTTGCCACTGTAATTACAGGAGGCTCTGCAGGTGTCAGCAACAGTGTCCATAATAGCCATCGGTCCCCCAGTCGGCCCCGGGCCTCCAGCAGCGGGGATGGTCACGCCATAGAGAACGGGATCATCGGCAGCAGAAGTGGTGCCAGGGTGAGAGGTGTGATGCCTGACCACTGGGAGCAGGCCTTCAGTGATCCAGGAGAGTCTCACTACATAGAGTGAGTACCTACCTGTCCTCCACACATCTGCTCAAGGAGTAGTTTGTTTTGGTGAAATAGGCTTATAAAGCTTGTCCGCTTTCTTGCAGAGAATTAGATGAAACGTTCAATATCACTCTCAAATCTGTTTGCTAAATATGAAGCTGTAGCCAGGAGATGGAAACAGGGGAAAAAGCTAACCTGGCTCTGTCATAAAAGTAAAACATTACATATCTTTCATTTAATCCTTACGAAAAAGTTTTGGTTTCTTGGGTGTGTCAGAGTTTCCTATCGCACCATGTTGCTGCTGTGCCAGAAAGAGGAAAACAGATCAGTCATGTTACTAACATGAAAACTTTAAAACAAGAAATCTTTACATTATAACGTGATATTTTTCATGTTATTATGACAAAAAGTATCACATTATGACAAAAAACATTTCCTGTTATAACAATGTACTGTTTACCTTGTTATAATGGGATAACTTATTGTCGTTATTGTTATTATACTGTAAAAACAGGAAACTTCTTATTTTATAACAACATAAGATTTTAAGTTGAGGAGGACTGCCTATGATGTGTAAACCAAGATGCAACCTCCAGATGACTAGTATTTAGTTCCAAGCATTTAAAAATCCTTCTTAGTGTAGATATACTGCACCATGCTCAATAACAGGATATAGATCAAATCGTGTAAATGAGCCATATTCCTGAGTTTATCTGTGTTCTTACACTGTTTTCTCATTCAGATATGTTTCATGAACTTATCATGTTATAACAAGATAAATGTCGTAGTAACGTGAAAATATCTTGTTATGATATGGAAAAATCCTTTGTTATAACAATAAACTCTTCACATTATAATGTGATTCTCAGATGTTTTTCTTTTTCTGGCAAGGCATTTCCCATACCTTAACCTGAGAACAATCCTGTCCAATCCAATCCTAACCTGACAAGTCATTTTCTCGGATGCTTAACCTCAACATGACTCTACCCTAATGCCCACCAGTTAACTCTATGATGCATAACCATAATCTAACTTTACCTCTGACCTTGGAAACAGTACTTGAATGAGAGGGAAACGCTCTTGCACTAAAAAAGTGGGGAAACAAACGTCAACACAAAAACATAACACCCAGTAAACAGCAGGAAAAGTGATCATGCATATTTCCTGAAATGTCAAACTGCACATTTAAATGTGCTCTGAATTCAACATAGCTGCAACGTAAAGTTGTTAATGACTGTCAATGGCAGGCTTCTCTTTTCTGAGTGTATTCAGTGCCGTCATATTATATCCAATACTATTACGTTTCTGAAGAGGGAGGCTTTTTTCCTTTTTTTTTTTTTTTACCCTCCCCCTTTGTCTCCTCAAGTCGCAACCCAAAAAGGACCAGCTGGCAGAGTCCTCGAGCCTCAAGCAGGGAGACGGTCTACAAAAATGAATGTGAGCCTCTTTGTTTCTTTCTTGTCTCTGCTCTCTCTCTCTCTCTCTCTCTGCATGTCATTGTTGAAACACCGGTGACACATTGAACTGTCAAACAGCCTAAATGAAGCTACATATTTGTCAAGAGCGGAAGTAACAGACAGAGCCAGCTTGTTGGAGTCAAATGAGATGGAACGAGCTTTTAGCTGAACAGAGACATGTAAGTGATTAAGGCCTAAAGCTCTGAGCTGCTGGCGAGGGGCCAGGCTCGCTGCTGAGGCGGGCAGGGTCGACACGTGGATGGCATGTGACTGGCAACTTAATTTCATAATTTGGTCACGTGATTTGCCATTAAAAAGAACAAGGACATAATCTAGTTTTTGATGGCTGTCTGACATGGCTCGTAGCAAACTGTAAGAAAACCATCTGTCACAGTGCGATGATTCCAGCTCGTCCCGGTCAAGTGCAGTACACTTCTCTCACCAGCAGAAGGTGATGTAATCTCCATTATGGCCAAAATTACCTGGATGTGACAGGATTAATGGAAAATCTGCTGCCAGTGGAATCCAAGATGACACTGTCATAATGTGCTGGGTTGGACAAATGTTTGAACTCGGTATATTGATGATGATGTTCTCTGTACATGTGGCATCTATTGCACGTCTGTCCGTCCCAGGGAGAGGGATCCCTCATCTGTGTCTTCCTCAGGTTTCTTCTTTTTCCCATAAAGGGTTTTTTGAAGTTTTTCCTGACCCAGTTGGAGGGTCTAAGGACAGAGGCAAGCCCTCCGAGGCAAATGATGTTTGTGATTTTGGGCTTTAAATAAATACATTTGATTTGATTTTGATTTTTGAATATATGCAGCTTGAAATGATTGCTGCTCCACTTTACAAACTAAAATAAGAAATAAACCTGGAGGAAAAAATAAAACCTGTTATAACATTTTTACGTAGATTTGGTGACACAAAGTAAGAGCACACAGTAAATAAAAAGACCTGGATTACAGCACTGAGTTGGGTCAAAGTAATGGATTATGGGGCTGATTTTATGGAGGTAGTCTGTAATGGATTCTGCTTTTAATGCAATCTTTCCAGCAACACTTTGGTTTGTGTGTCTACTTATTTATACATATTTTTTGTTAAAAGCCATCTGGCGATTAGTTTGCAGCATCCTGACTCTCTCTCTTCCTTTTTCTCTCACCACTACAAACAGTCACTTGTAATAGTCATGTAGAAATGCAGGACGGAAACTGTTATCACTCCTCTCTTTCTCTGAGATAACTCTAGTTTTCAGGGTTTTTTTTGTGTGTGTTATTTTTTTTATTTTTTATTTTTTGTTTGTTTGTTTTTGAAGACTTTTGCGACTTTTCCTTGGAGGCATCACTATTATCTCACCTCCTCTCTGTCTCTATATTTCGGTGACTGCCAGGGTTCACGGACCAGCCAGGCGAGCTCAGGGGTTTCCCTGTGCACACACACTTGACCAAGGGCTCCAGGGGGTTTGGTTTCAATATTGTCGGGGGCAGCCGGCCAAGAGAGTTCCTCCAGGTCTACAGCGTGACTGCCAGTGGACCCTCAGCACTCAAGACAGGTAAAAGAATGACAAAACAATGAACCAGGGATGACCTCCACATGAGGAAGCTAATGTTTTGCTTAAAAAAAAGATAAGTGAGATCAACTGAGGAGAGGAGGCGGACACATTTCAGACAGAGAGACAATACTTACTGGTATATTATGAGTGGTAGCACAGCACTTTGCCATAGCTGCAGACTGAGAGCTGCAACTGTTGCTGCTGAAATCTTGCAAAAAGTGTGCATTAATAATAGCCTATATCTCTCGTTCTCTGTCTCTACTCTGTGGGATTACACATCTGTAATTTTCTGCTCTCGCGCAGCAAGTGTATGTCACAATCAGTCCTTAATCCTCAGGTTCAGCACACCGTAATCAAGCTATCGTACCACATGCATATGCAGCTGTAACACACACACACACACATACACACACACTTTCACATACGGGCAGATATTACCATTCTCGGAATCTGCAGCACAGGCCATCGTTGCGGGAACTGATCTAGTTCATATCTCTTAATAGGCTGGTTTAGAGGGATTAGTTGGTTGGATTAGTCAACACCCACACAAAACACTCAGACAGTGTTTCATTTGCAAAACTACACTTATCTGCACACTCAAGCATATGAAAACAGTTTAAAGAGTTGAGGCGTACATAGAAACCGATTATCAGTAACCACAAAGATAGAAAGGTGTGTAATTCTGCTGTGGAGGACTAAAAATTTCACATATCATATTATTATATGATGGTCCATGTGCTTTCTTATGTGCTTTTTAAGCGGACATCCTGGTGTACATCAATGACGTTTGTGTGCTGGGAGTATCTCACAAAGAGGTGGTAGAGATGCTCAAGTCGGTGCCCGTGGGCCACAGTGTGGATGTGGAGGTCAGAAGAGGGTATCCTATGCTCTATAACCACGACGGATGTCCCAAGCAGCCCCCGCCAAGGCTACTGGACAGCGGGGACCCCATCGTACCACCCACCACCACCCAGCCTCAGCCTCTTCACCACCTACCTCGCCTCCAAACGCCCACACACCACACCCAGCACTTCGAGTTTAACAGGCTCCACAGTGATGGGAGCTACATAGAACCGGGGGTGACCCTCGACACCAATGGAAACGCCACATCTTATGCCGGCCGACCGCCGCCCTCGTACAGGCGCTCCAGCATGAGCAACCCCACCTCCTCTGCCTCGCCCGTGCGTCCTCCTCGTTCCCTAAGAAGTTTAGCCAGGCTGCAGTCCCTCGACCCAACGCTTGCTAGCCAGAGTGACAGCGAAGTTGTTTCTGCCATTGGCTCTCACAGGTAACACCTACACGTACTTTTTAAAGTGCATTCATTTAAATTTGTAGTTTGCCCTTTAAATGTTTTAAATTACTATTATTATAATTTAAATTAGCAGTTGATTGCAGTGATTCAAGAGTGATTTTATGTATTAGATTTAAGTGTGATTGCCTGTTTATCTGTAACTTCTCTGTAAGATGCAGAGTTTTGGGAGATGAGCTCTGAGATTCAAATGAGACCCAGGGAGAAATTAGATGTAACCCAATACTAATTTTGGGATTCTGGTCTGGTAGCGTCTTATTAGTTACCGTTTGCTCAACTAATGAGAGAAAATGCATGCTGTGTATATGTAACTGTAGAGATATCCTGTACAGGCTGCAGTGGCAGGTCAGAAAAGGTGTCAACAGTACCAGTATGATCTGATAACATGTTGACATTTCTAAACTTGTAACAGCAGGTTAAGTGATTTATTAATTACTTGTTTGAGAAAAACAACTACTTTTATAATCAATTAATGGTTTTAAAGCAAAAACCCAAATGTCTCATGGTCCTAGCTACTCAAATGTGATTTTTTTTTTGTCACTTACAATATTCAGAGAATTTTCTTTAGGTTTTGGTTGGAAAAAAACAAGTATTTGAACAGGTCACTTTGAGCTCCAGAAAATTGTGATTTTAAGAGTAAATCAGCCCATTAATTGATCATGAAAATGTGCGTTAGTTGCCGCTCTGAACATCAGAATATGTGCCAAAGCGCATACATGATTCCTCTCATTCTTTTTCATCAGGGCATCAATGATCCGTAACCACAACAACAACTCCCTCTCAACACCCCCTCATCCTTTTCGCTACGGCACGTCTAAGTCATCTGAGAGTGACCTGTCCACCTGCACCCTGTCAGGGTCCCACCTGCCCCTTCCTCAGTCACCCAGGAGGCCCTTGACCTCCCCTGGTGGCGCCCACAGCGCTCACTCCCGCCTCTTCAAACCGCAGACCTCACGCCTCAGACCTCCTCCCACCCCTGACAGCCCCCACCACCATGGCTTCAATGGTTTCCATGGCAACACCAGCCCCACAGCAAGCCCCAGCAGTGTGTCCTCTCCCGGGGCAATGAGTATGGGCAGCGGAGTTGGCAGTTTCAGCGGAGGGGAGCTGGTGCCAGTGGTCTTGGCCCAGACTGAAGGAGACCGAGGACTCGGCTTCAGCGTGACGGCCGGCGGTCCAGGAGGCAGGATGACTATGGTGAAAAGAGTCTGGGACAGGAAGCAGTGCAACTCCCTGCAGCCAGGGGATGCTATAATCAAAATCAACGGAGCAGATGTCCAGAGTCTCAGCTTTGCACAGGTAGTGTAGGACCAAATTGGAGGGAAGTCAGGAGAAGTGATCACAAACATAGTTGATGGGTTAAAAAAGTGATTCCCAACCTTTTTTGCTTAGCTATATCCACTTGCCACACCTTGTCACAGGGTGGATAAGTTGTAATGAGTTCAAATGAAGCATGGTTATCGCTTCTCAGACAGTTCTTTTAAAGAGATAAAACTATGCAGCATTTCACAAAAAAAAATTAGTTTTCACATCATTCCCTTAAATTAATTTTCCTTGCACAATGTTGGGAACCACTGTGTTAAAATATGCTTAATCACCTCTGTGGTGTTTTAATACAGTTTGATAGAAGAACACAATCTCAAAGGTGCCACAATATAATTATATGTTTGTTGACAGGTACAAACAATTCTCCAGGAACACACCAAACAGGCAGAAGTCATCTTGTTGGTTTACAGAGGAGGTAAATAACTCACAATTGTTGTAGGAGTCAGTGATTTTAGTAACTGACAAACAAGCATTCTCTCTGATTTAAATTAAATTTCACAGCTACTTTTTCTTTCATTATCAGGCATATATCATTCAGCCGTCTCCCCTGGCTCCATTCGGAGACTCCCTCCACCTCTACTCCGTCCCCCTCCTCCACCTGTCGGCTCAGAGAACTCCTCTGCGCCCCCAGAAGCACTGCCTATGCCCCGTACTTCCATCAGCGCCCCTCCCTCCCCGGCCACGATGCGCTCTTCGCTCATCCAGAGCACCAGCTTCTTGGAGTCGATTCCAGTGACCCTGACCATGGAACCCAAAGACTGGATCAACACAGGCCTGGAGGACGAGGCGGGCGGGGTCACAGGAGGTCTGGAGAGGCCGGGGGGTGAACGAACTCGGCCGCTCCGAGGGTTTGATGTGGAGCTGAGGAGAAAGCCAGGAGAGGGCTTTGGGTTCGTCATCGCCTCTCAGGATGTGGAGAATGGCAAAGGTGAGAGCCAACCACATACTGGCAAATCATATTGTGCAGCATGTCCACCAAGTAAAATGCTATCAATACAGCGCACACTTTAGTTTGTAAAAGTGTATTTTCTCAGAACTGGATGGGCGTTACAGAGCATTAGTTGCTCAGTAGAACCATTTGGTTACCTGCCCAGTGAAATGGGTTTCATTTGGATGCCCTTGTGGACAGAAGCACCATTAGGTAATTACAGATTAAAGAGTGGTCACCATGGCCACGGGCCACCAGATGAGTCATGATGCATCATCAAGACTTCAGGAAGTCACTGCTCCCAGCGAATGAAATAGTCTGGCATACAACCCCCCATAAACATGTCATCTTAACACTTCAGTATTGTATTGATTAAATGGACAAGATATAGTGAATATATACAAGATATAAAGGTTTAGCAGTGCTGGTAGGCAGATTTTCATTATAGTATAGTAGAGTCTGGTTAGCTGTTTCCCCTGCATGTTTCCTTATGCTAAGCTAAGCTAACAAGCAAAACCACAACTTTATGAGATATAATGTGTTAAAGCAGGGATCCTTAGAGGAGCTGGTAGATTTTACCCTTAGGCTAGCCGTTTCCCTCTGTTTTTAGCCTTTATGCTAAGCTAAGTTAATCATTTCCAGGCTGCACCCTCATATTTATCGTGCAGACGTGGGATTGATCTTCAAGTCTAACTCTCAGCATAAAGCCAAATGTCACCCTATCAGTTCAAGACGTTTACAGGTTATTTACAGGTTTTATGTGTGGCCGCGCTCTTTTTAATTTACTTTGTCAGCTCGAGTGTGTCCTGCAGAACGACCTTTCGTTAAAAGCATCGCATCACTTGTATCTCACTCCGTATTTCTGTATCCGCTTTGACCTGACAGGACACTGAGGCTTGTTTATGCTCTGGCAGGGGAGCGAACACATCCTGCCCTTATTAGCTTTTAGTGTAGTGCTTATGAATAGCAGTTTAATTGCGGCATCCCCATGATGTATTACCTCCTCTCCCCTTCCTTTGTCTTGTATTGGCTGCCCTCTGTCTCAGTTTGATGCAGTTCAATTTGCTTTATGGCCGTAGCAAGCCCGCATTTATGTTTTCATGGAGAGATTACAGTTGTAGGTGCACCTTTCTCTGCAGTACAGAGACCGCTGCGTCCTCATTCGGCCCGTCATTTCGCTCCTGTCATACCCCCTCCATCCCTCCATATCTGCCTTTATCCTCTCTCATTTCCTCTTCCCATCTCTCTCTTTCCCTCCCTCCCCATCAGTCTCTCTCTCCACTGCTCTCCTTCACAAGTTCCCGCCCACTCTCTCACTCTCTCTCTCGCCCTCCCTCTCCCTCTCTCTCACTCTCCTTTACTCTGCAGTAAAAGCGTCCAGTCTGCTTTTTCAAAAGATTAAAACTCTCCTCTCTCTCTCTCTCTTTTTATCTCTCCCTCCCTCAGCCTCCCACCTACCTCTCCTGCTCTCTCCGTTGCTCCCTGAATGCTTAAGAGAAATGCTACACTGAGCATTTCCCTCTCGCAGAGGAGCAACAGAGGAGATAGGAAACCTGTGTTTTAGCTCCTGTTGACCGTTACATGTGAATCTCAACACCTACAAGCTGCCTGACAAGGGATTTAGGATTTTTTTTTTGTTTGTTTTCCTGCTCAAAGAGCCATGCTGGAGAGACTACAGTCTGCTTTGAAAACTGTGAAGGAGTCTAAACGTAATTATCCGCTCCACTTCTTGTTTAAAAAATATATATGGGAGGGTACTGGTTTGGTGCAGTGTTTCAGGTTTGTGCTTGAAGTCATGATTCTGTGTTGCACGCTAAAGTTTGCTCAGTCAGACGTGTTGACTTTGGCAGTGTGAAAGTTAGATCCACAGGCTCACATGTTCTAGATGTCAGATAGCTGATCACACTGATGCTGCGATTGATATGTATTGAGATCATTTTTGCAGCTATACTAGATGATGATGAGACATCAAATTATTTTGATCCCAGCCAGGTTTAAAGCAGCACACAGCACAATGTGGTGATGTGTTAATGCTCTGTGCGTCCCATTCATCAGTCACGCATGCAGTAAAATGAATGAAGTCAACAGTATTAGCAGCAGTGCTGAGTTCAGCATTAACCAACCTGCGCACACACTACTGTATAAATGATCCTGCTACAGATCGACAGCGCTCTCTCTCGGGTCTCCAGCACGTACAAGGCATCTGCAGGCTGCTGTGGAGGAGGTCTGCACCGGTTGATGCATCCAGGCTGCAGAGGGGGATTTTACGATGACGGGGAGGGGGGCTGCTACCACTCCTGAGCGGCGATCAGTACATGGCGTCAGAGGCTTGCTGGCTGGCTAGCTCCTGGGCATACCGCAGTGGGATTACTCTGGACAGGGGAACATGGAGAGCCAGAGGAAAAGACACTAATATAAAGCAGTCCATTTGGATGCATCTGTGTGAATTTTAAGCATGTGCGTGTGCATGGCTTAGTACATCTGTCCCAATCCTTCTGCATGTGAGTCACCGTGTATATGTGTATGCACACGTGTGTGTGTGTGTGTGTGTATGTGTGCGTGTGTGTGGGTGTGCACACAATGGTGCTGGATGCGCGGGAGCATGGCTGATGCATGTGTGTTCATGTGTTTGGCGACTGTTGATGTCGGACCAATGTATTATGCATGATAAGAAGACTATTTGCAAAGCTGCCTTGGCTTTGATTTGACCTGATTGCTGTTTCTGCCTGGGTCACCCAGATTAGGCCCAGATTGGAGATGTGTCTCTGGACTGTGAATTATAGGCTGTACCTTTTTAACAGGATCACCATTCCACAGTGACATACACTTAATGTTAGATTTGTTGTAATGTTACGCCCCCTCCCCCCACACAATTAAACACTTAATCTGTTAACAATCATGTCACTGCGCTCTATAAGAGAATTTAAACATGCTATTTTTAGCCTGGAGGAATACACACTCACTCTGTACCTCAGCTGAGAGTCTCAACATGTTTATGCTGCCTGATGAGTTACATAAGGCCACTGGCAAGACTCTAGAGGGGCCAGCTGTCACCAGAGCGCAGCATACCCTCAGAGAGGGGTCAGAGAAAGCAATGGGGAGTTTACTAAGATACAGAAAGATGAGCAGAAGATAGAATTAGAAGTCTAAGCAGACAGAGACAGGCCATCCAGCTAAAAACTGTAAGAAGCTTTTTATTTGGAAGAGGTTGCGGGAGATTAATGGAGGCAAAATGTATTTTTAGGCTGCTCAATACTTTTCCCATCAACCTCAAACACTGACCAGAGTTAAGCTTGAATGTGAGCGATCTTTTCACACAGGCGATAAGACAAATTGAGTTTGCGATACATGAAGCTGATTGCCCCTCACACTGTACCCGCACTTCAATTGTGTGTCTGCTGAATCTTAACAAGAAAGGAAAAAAAAGACAGAAACAGTTGCTCATCATCTGTGGCCTCAGCTCCACAGAGTATAACAGCTTTTTAGGACTGATATGTGGTGTGTTTGAGGAGGGCAGGGGCTGGGAGAAGACGGCCAGCGTTTTTCCCACACAGGAGGGGAAAGAGATTTTGTGGCACCAGCAGAAAGAACTTAATATTGTTGTGTGGGTTTTTATGTGTGTGTGTTTTGTATGCTAGTGGCATAGCAATGCAGACGGGCCGCACGTTTGTGGATCTTAGAGGAGCGAAGCATAAGAATCACTGACGCTGTATAAACCGAAGTGTAAATATCCAAAGTGTGCAGCTTGACAGATCCGGGACGGGAAAATATTGCCGGAAGGCTTGCAGACCATGACAGTTTGTTCTTGAGGAGAAAGACAAATCATTGCACAGAGGAAAAACAGTACCCACTTTGTGAGTGGATGGAGAGATAGGTTGATAGATGGGAAGATGAAGGAGAGGAGGAGAGTGTTTCAAGGAGACAGTGGGGGAGGTGGAGAGAAAAGGCCTCTGTGGGAAGTAATTTATAAAGTAAACCCTGCCAAAAGCGATCCAGAGCTTAATTACAGCATGTTTTAGGAATTCTGGCACGATAGGTAAAATAAATCTTCCTGCTTTAAGGAATGTATCTAGCATTTGACCCCACTTATTCCTCACTTTCTCCCTCTAAAAGGAAAGTTTTGGGGCTGTATGGAGTTTCGTGTTCCAGCAGCACCTTTTGTTGAGTATGAACTATCACCGTGTAATTTAAGGCAGTCACAACTGTTTGATGTGTGCGGTCCTCTCTTCAGCTGCCTCACTTCTCCCCCACCGATTTGTGACGGTCCGACGAGGCAGCCCAGCGGCCAAGAGTGGTCAGATCCGGCCCGGAGATCGTCTGGAGGCCGTGGAGGGACGCTCAGTGGTGACTCTGCCTCATCGGGAGCTCGCTCAGATCCTCCGTCGAGCGGGAAACACCCTGCGCCTCACCATCGTCCCGCGTCCCAGCACCTGTAAGCACAGACACAAGCATCCAGAAACACAAATATACAGCCTGGCACTTAATTCATTATCATAAATGTCAGTCCTTAAATTTTTTTCAGATTCTTCAAGCCTTTCGGAAACCACAGAGTATGACCCCGGTCACAGAAGCAAAAAAGGTCAGAGGTCGCGTCCGAAGGTGAGGGCAGCACCACGATCAATAACATGTGCCTCATGATCGCTAAACAGAGCAGAGTTCATCTCTGCCGGTGTGTAATATTGCCTGCAGTGATGATTATCGGGCCGTCCTCTTACCTTCTCTGTACTTGTCTCCCAGCGTGACTCCAGGTATTACAGTGTCGACCTGGATCGCGGCCCCTCGGGCTTCGGCTTCAGCCTCCGCGGGGGCAGTGAGTACAACATGGGACTCTACGTCCTAGGTCTGATGGAGGGGGGGCCGGCCTCACGGAGCCACAAAATGCAGGTGCGTCTGTTCGCTGCGTGCATTTCACATTATACTACCAATGCTAATGTCAGGCGAAAGACATGACAGTGTAGTTACTTCAGTGTTCCAGTGTAATGCATGCGGGCTATTATTTTATTGAGATATTAGTCACAATATTTAAAGTAATCATCAATGTTGTGTTTACGTTTGTGTGGTCGCAGGTCAGCGATCAGCTTGTGGAGATCAACGGGGACAGCACGGCGGGGATGACCCACAGCCAGGCGGTCGAGCAGATCCGTAGAGGAGGCCACCGCATCCACCTGGTGCTCAAAAGAGGAAACGGCTACGTGCCCGACTATGGTGAGACACAGTAGCAAGGTTCTGGAACGTTTGGTACCGCCATGTGTTTATGGGGAAAAGATTTAAAATATAAGACATTAAAAAATGGGAACCTTCATATGTTTTGCATGTGATGTATCTGTCCTGGGTGTGTAATCTTTCTTCTTCTTTTTCTGTGGGACTGATTCTAACTAACATACTTTCTACATTTTTATTCTTTCTTTTTCTTTTGTGGTGTTTCCTACCTTTAAATCCATCCGCATCCGTCATTCATTTGATCTTTTTTTTTTTTTTTCCACACCACATTTTCCTCCTGGATTTGGCCTGGTCTTGGTTTTCCTTGTTTCCAAACATTCCTCCCCTTCCTGCTCCACTCCACTCCTTCCTTTCTTGTCTTTTCCTCCTTCTCTCTCTCTCTCTCTCTCTCAGTGGAGCTCTCCAGTTTGTCTCTATGTATGACCAACTCCAAGCTAGGAGAGCCTTGCTTCTATGTCATTGGACGGACAGAGAATACGCGGTTGGTAATGGTTCCTGTTAGTTCTCCCATTTTCTGTCTCTCTACTCAGTCACCACTGCTGTCTTCACTTGAAATGGAAGATACTTACGGCCTGTGTGTTGAACCTCTTCACTAAGAGATAATCTTGTTTATCAACTGAAGTAATGGTTCAGAAATGTAGAATGTTACACTGATTTATTGCTTTTATTTCCCTCAAACCTACCTCTGAGCAGGCTTCATCAGCTTCTCTTTTTGTAAGCATGCCGCATTATTTAAAGAAGAGAAGTAATTAAGCTGTTATCAAGCATACTGATAATCAGATGTGTGTCGTGTGTCTGATAAACATGAAGGCTGCACTAAAATAGAGGAGCAGCTGTTGTAATGCAAGGTGACCTAATGCACTTCAAAAAAAAATTTTTTTTAAATGTGGAATTGGATTTCAGAGCTCTGTAATAACAGATTACATAAAGCTCTCTCTAAGAGATTTAGCTCTTCCTCTCTTTCACCTGCCTATTCAGACCATTTTCTCTCCCCCTCTCTCACTATTTCGTGTGCTGCAGGCCTTGAGCAGAGAATCACCTCCCCCTCCCACCTGCGTCACCCCAAGGAGCAGAGTTTGGCTGCAGTAGACTCCACCGGGCGGAAGGGGCACAGCTCCAAGCAGATGAGGAGAAGCAGGTCTGAAAATGGGCGCGAGAGAGACAAAAGAAAGGAAAGGAGGAGGAGAGACCGGAGCTCGGAGGCAGGTGGGCGCTCGGTTGTAAAGAGCCCTGTCTCCGAGCAGAGAGAGAGGTCTCGGGATGCCAGGGACAGTAGGAGGAGGAGGAGAAAGAGAGAGTCCCAGAGTTTACCCAGGGACGCCCCCAGTAATTATGATGACAGCAACGCAGAAAGAGGGACAGTGAGGGGAAGGAGAAGGGAGAGGGAGAGAGGGAGGAGCAAAAGCAGAGAGAGGAGAAGTAAAAGTGAGGAGAGGGTGAGGAGGGAAGAGCCTGAGGAAGAGGAGGAGGAGCAGGAGCAGGAGGTGCCTGCTGTTGAGGAACAGGTTGAAGAAAGGGTGGAGGAGGCACAGGAGAGGGTGTATTTGGAAAAAGAAGAGAGTGAAGAAGAGGTTATCCTACCCATTCCAAGTCCTAACCAAAGGCTCCCCAGACCCAAACAAAACTGGGAGGCGGAGGAGGATGAAAACTGGGACATGGCGGCAGAGTACAGGGAGCTAAGGAGAGAGCAGGAGCAGGAGATGGAGCAGGAGCCGGAGCCGGAGCAGGAGATGCCATGGGTTGACGCCAGGGGGGAAATGGGGGATTGGAAAGATGACGATACACTGAGCGGGCACGCCGAGAGGCCTTTACCGAGCGCTGCTGTGATGGATCCGGTGTCACAGAGAAAGCCCTTCTCCTTCGTCACCTCCACGTTGTCTGTCGTAGAGCAGCTGGGGGACGATGAGTCAGAGTCTGGAGGCAGCCAATCTGACGGCAGAGTGTCTGCTGCCAGCATCTCAGGCCTGTCTCTGGTCGCCGCAGGGGCAGGCGGGCGCCGGGCCGAGGTGCTGCCAGGCCCTTGGCTCAAGCCCAGCCAGCAGAGGGTGGCTCAGGTCGTAGGGGGGGACAAGCAGGGAGGAGGAGGAGGAGCAGGAGGAAGAAGAAGCGCTGTCTCTTGACTTTTAACGGGAAGTAGAGCATGCAGGAGCTGAACGACGATGTCTCAGATTCTGTCAGTCTCACACAGTTAGACCTCGACTTGTTTTCTGCAGCTACCCACACTACCAACATTTTCTCTCAGTCACTTTGATATCTACAGTAGTATGAAGTCATATTCTTTGTGCCTTTTTACAGCTGACCTCTGGCTGATGTTAAATGTCGATATCACGCTTTAACTTGTAAAGGACACCAACATGGTAAAAAGTTATGTCTGCTTTTTGTGTGGTGAAGCAGAAATGCCATTGTCTTTTTATTTTTAAACAAACTGTTTGTTTTTCTCAAGCACCATTGCCCTTGCCATGTTTCCCTCCTCCCTTTACATTTGCAGCGTTTGTGATAGATGTTTCCAGGATGACAAGGTACTTCAGACGTCAAAGACATCTCTCACTCACCTTCTTTGCATCTCCGTCTTCAAGCTGCTTCAGCAGAGCATCCTCTCTGAGGTACCCCCTACTGTACAAAGACTGCAAAGACATTCACTTATACCTCATGAAGATACTGAGCAATAATAATGCAACTTGTCCAAGGCAGTCGTGCGCCATCCATTTCCACTGCACTGCGTCGATCTGGTCCGAGAGGAAGTCTGTGTGACATGTTTGTACAATATCCTCTTTGTCTTATGTGGACACGTGACTTGTATTGTTGTTCCATATAACTGATTATTTGATTGTGATAATGCAAATCCCTTTTGACATCAGGTGTGAAATCTATATTCTGTAAATATTTGTAGAGAAATAAATGACAGAACATATTGTAAATACTATACTTACTGGAGACAAGCCCTCATTTGTATTACTATATTGTAATACATCATGATAAATCTATATATATAAATCTATAAGCATATGCAGTATATCTATATATTACATACAACAGCTACCGATTCATATTATTTATTATTGTGTGATGGGAAATAATGTGAAAAGTGGTATATAGCTTTCGTGAAGGCTCAAAATGTAAACATAGACTAAGAACTATATTGTACCTGCCCTATTCATAAATGAATGTTTTGTAATATGCTGCTTGAGCGTGGATAAGGATGCTCTGTGTCGTACCCTACTTCAGAAGTCAGCAAAAGATGCCAAAAATGTGCATCCAGTGTGCATATTTCAAGTACTGTTAATATCATGTATGTGAGGTCAGAACAAAACCACTATCTAGATTCTAGAGAGTGCTGTGCCCATCGTGCCACGTACAGTTGCCTTGGTAACATAAACCACTTTATCCTAACCACTGATTTTTCTTACTGTGAAAACCCTTTGCTCTGAGGTCTCCAATACAAGAGGTGGGCGGGCTGGTAATTTCAGCCATGCCAAAAGAAAAAACAAACAAAAAAAGGCCCATAAAAACAAGTAATCACAAGCCTCTGCAGAATCTGAGCTTGGTGTGGCGTCTAAGATGGTAAAATAGCACATCCTTTTGCTTTGCTCTCTTTTTAACAAGTGAAAAAAAACAGGAACTGAGCTGAATGGATACTGTGAGATGTTATTTTTCTATGAAATTATCTTTTTTGAAATACTCAGGTTTTTTCCAATACTTTGCTCTAGACAAGCCATTAGGAAGAAAAGCTACAAAGTGACTTCACACCATTTTAATAGCGTGGAGTAGAGTGGATTCCTATTCATTTCAATGTTACAGCATCGCTGTGTTGATTCTTTATGGCAGCATCAGGAGACGCAGACTGTTACAGGTGTTTGTTACAAGCCCATAATTTCATCTAAAGGTGTGAAGAGAGAGAAGAGGTCACTCCGTCACTTGTAATCCATTTGGAAAAAGCCACAGACCTGAAATAAAGTGCTTGGTGTGACCTGCCCATTTGTTTGCATTGCTGTGCTACCCAAAAATGGCAGTGCACTGAACCCCCCCAACCAATCACTGACCATACAGAGTAGCTTGGTAGCCTATATGTAAGACTTATTTTATAACGTTTGCTAATGTTCTTTTTTTAGACTTTCATTTCCCTGAGGGGGATTATATGGCTGAACTGTAAACACGGTCTAATAAAACTTCAAATAAACTGCTGAACCAATTTCCTCAGTGGTCATGTGTCTCTCTTTTATTGCTTTTTTTTGTATGTGTGTGTGTGTTTGTGGGAGCCAGAAGAACCACAGCAGTGGACAGCAGATGGCAGCAAAATTATAGGCTCCAGTTTATGCAGGAGAGATGGGACCTGATGTGGTGAAGGTGTGTGTTTGTGTGTGAGAGAGAGAGAGATTTAAGATTATTTTAAGAGCCCCTATATATTCCCAGTGTGTGTTTGAGAATTAGAAATAAGAAATCAAAGAAATAAAAGTCAGCCCTTGGCTACAGATGAGTAAGACACACAAAGAGGGGTGAAAATCTGATGATTTCATTAATAATTAAACCTGCTTTTCGCGAGAAAGGGGAAGATTTTATATTTTAATGGCAGGCTCAGCACTCTAGTCTAATATTAGTTTCCTGTACTGTGCAGCCTCACCTGCTTGTGTGAGCTATTATACAGAGAGAGTGAGAGGGAGAAAAGGAGGGAGAGGCAGGAGAATCTATATTGTCTCCGTTCAGATATGAGCACTTAAGTACTGCCTACTAAAAATAACCTCGCTCTGAGGCCTGTCTCTCGTGTTGTCCTAAGCCGCATCCTTCTGCTCAAGTCAGCTCAGACGCAAGATAAATATCACCACAGTGACAACAGAAGCAGCGCCATCGCGTCGGGGGAGAGATTGACTTTTTAAATAAGTGGGTGCGAACAGTTTGCACCATTTCTGATCAAGCGTCTAAATGTCAGTGTTGGAGAAATGTCGAGCAGGATTGGATGTGGCGCTCCGGCTGCACTGCATTACAGGGTACAGTGTTGTTCTCCACATGTGCCCTCCGGATTCACAGGCGCTCAACAGGGTTCATGATGTGTGTGAAGTTACAAACGAGGAGGCGAAGTGTGTCTCCGGTTTTACCTTCAAAATAAAATGTCATCCGTGCACACTCTTCACTCCAGAGGGCAACTGTCTCCAAATGTTGTGGATGAAAAGTAAACTTACTATAAGATAATATGTATCTAGATATACTATATTTTATCCCAAAATTAGCTTTTTATCCCCATGGTGAATGCACGTTACACAGAGAGTAATATGTGGGGAAATATTTTGAGGGGTGTGATTTGGAAAAAGTGAGACTCGTTTTGAATGTGTTAAATGTCCATGAAATGCCTAAACTGAACCTTGAAATAATTATCATAAAATAATTTAAAAAAATAATTGGATGGCTGTTTTAGGAGTTTTAAGATTTATCTCTTTATCTTTATCTCTTAACTCCTGGAGCGTATGTTAAGATTTATGTTTTCATTTATTATTTACCTAAGTCATATACATTCTGATTCCCCGATCTATACAGTCCACGTTTAGTTATTTTATTGTAGCCATGATTGAATTTATGAAAATCTTTTTTACAGCACCTGAACTGCAGTTCTGGATAACATCCACTTCCACTATCCACTAATATCCATTTGTGATGTCGTGCAAAAAATAAGAACTTCTTTTGTTCATCCATTCATTTGCTGTTCTAGGGTTTCATCAGCCTTTTTCCCATCTTTGTCCTCCACCTTCGATCGGCTGCAGGGAGCTCACACGCCTCCGTCTTTTATGTTGAAAGTCTCGGCCGGAAAGTGTGACATCACCGCGGCCGGCTTGACGCTGATGCGCTCGGAGGAAAAAGCACGCACGCACCGCCGCAGCGCAGACGCTCGAGGAGCGAAACCTCTCCCGGTGTTTCTGCGCCACCGCCAACAAGAGTCACCGCCGACAGAGCCCGCATGGATTACCGACCCGGAGAGAGACAAACCCGGCTCAGATAAGTGAGATAAGTAGGAAAACAACTCGGTCTGTGTGCGTTAAACCAAATTCACATCAGCGCCAAACAGCAAAGTGTAGTTGATAAGATTTGGCACGAGCTGATTGAGACTTTTCCAGGCAGTGAGAAATATCCAGGATAGTTGTTGGTCTTTAACAGGTGACACTATTTATTTATTTATTTTTTTTCTTATAATCTCCAAGACCGGTGTTTTTGAATGCGTGACGCGGGAGTAACTAACTGTGCATCAGCCTCGGATGAAAACGAGGCGCACGCTTCGGGAGCCGAGGCGCACCTGAGGCGCTAGGATGTAGTCTGTGACCCCGGACCCCTTCAGAGAATGAACTCCCGCCGGCCGGCCCCGCTCACTTTCTGCGCCGTGAGGACACACCGAGCCATGGGTTGAAAAGCGACGATGACGGACCGCGGGGATACTCAACGTGGGAGGGAGCAGAATTTTCTGTGTTATGTAATGATTGACAGCGCCTGATAATTAGTGGCAGATCTCAAACGGCGTCCGCACCCCCCCGTCACCCCCTTTATCCCCCTCTCTCCCGCCCCCCCCTTTTTTATACGTCGAGGCGGCCGAGCGGTGCGTTTGAGATGTCTGATGACGAACTCAGAGCTTCAAGTTAATGAGCAGGGATGTGTCACAGGTCAGTGGATAAATGCATAATCTATTTAATCCTCTGTGTCATTTCTCTCTTTTCTTCCAGTCAAAGCCAGTTCATTAGAGATATTTGATCATTTAGACAATACTTATGTCTGTCACCCCCTCCCTCAGCCAAGCTTAGTTTGTTTTTCTTTTAGAAATATTTTGCTTTATGAATTAACATCCATCATGACCCTCCAAACTCTTGACCCGCTCCGTGCTGCTTTGGCATGGTCTTTCCAAATGACTCCAGGAAATCTGATGATCAGCAGCTTCTTTTTGAGATTTGAACTTTATTCTGGGCACTGCGACGTCTTCAACGGCCACTAAAATGCTATAATGCTCGTTTTCGCCCTCAGATTTGGGGATATGTAGTCGCTCTGAACTTTTCAACCCCTTAATCTCTGTGACTTTCTGTTTCTGAACATCTGAAGCTAAGTTAATCTTCACTAGAGCCCCCTTCCCTCCCCCCCACTCATCAGGGCTGGTGGGGGGGGTGGATCTCGGCCCCACGGGGTCGAAACCGTGGCGGCGGCTGGTGGTGGTCATACCCCGAGAGGCAGGGCTCCCGCCATGGAGACCAGCCCCGAGAGCCCCAACCGGGCAGTGGAGTACCTCCTGGAGCTCAACAACATCATTGAGAGCCAGGCCAAGCTCCTGGAGACCCAGCGCCGGCGCATTGAGGAGCTGGAGGGCCAGCTGGACCGGGTCAGCCAGGAGAACCAGGACCTGAGGCAGGAGCGGGGCCCGCGGACATCTGGCTCGAACACCCCCGAGCAGAACCACAACCACAGCCAGCCTCTGTCCCTCCCCACCCATCATGGCAGTGGTGGCGGCGGCGGCGGCAGCAGCAGTGGGAATGGAAGTGCCTCGACGGCCCAGGCGACAGCAGGATCGGCCACGACTCCGGGGCCCAGTCGGGAGAGGAGGACCCACACCAGGCTGACCCGAGGGCTCTCCTGCGGCTCCTCCACCACCGAGCGAGACCGGCTAGAACGCACAGACAGCACCGACACCAACACCAGTTCCACCATACGCAGAAAGTAAGTTCTTCTCAAACACAGAGGCCTCTTCTGATGGTTTGATCTCCCACCACTGAGTGATGAGCGTGACCCCGTGTCATATTACAGGAATGTGCAGGTTGAATCTAAATTGTAGCGATGACCACAGTCTGCATAAATCAAATGTGACAGAACATTTTTTATGCTAAGCCTACGTAATGACAGGATGCATGGAGCTGCAGCCTTTCTAGTCATCAGAGATAATCCTCACAGTAATGGGACTAAACCTAAGAGGGGATTTTTAAATACACCACCAGGAAGAAATATGCGGAGTGCTGGGGGATTATGGGAAGAGTGATAAGTGCTCAAGGTGTCCATTTCATCTCGCTGCGTGTGATTTTTCTTTTTTTCTTTTTTTTTTTTGCCTGCAGAGGGTTTGATTTGTGCGATGATCACAGTCTATTATGTGCGCTGCGTGGGAGTTGCATAGTAGTATGGTGAGGAAAGCTCGAGTCCAGGCAGGAGGGTGATCTTTTTTATGGTGATCTGAACTTTCTGGACCAGTGGAGCCCTTCTGTATAGATAAATCCGCCTACATTTTTGCTAAAAGTGTGTTTTCCCTCTTCACTCTGAACTGTAGGCTGCTTGTTTTTTGTTTTGTTTTTTTCATTCTTTTTATCTCCCCCCAAACTCAAGGCTGACCTGAAGTTAGTTAGAGTGCTGCAAACGCAACTTTGGCAAACAGCAAGTGCATCTGTCTTTGCTTTTACTTAACTACACACACACACACACAGATAGAGGTGGCTTTTGTTCCGGAAGCATTAGGTTTTGTGAGTAGGCAGCAATTCATGTGAAAAAGTACACAGTGAAATATACTGTTGCAGAAACCATCGCTCTTTATGTGCGATAACATCTCTCCACGCACAATCATCTCAGCAGTTATTTATTACTGGATTTTGCTCACTATCAGTTTTCTTATAGTCCCAATCCTCTTATCGATTACAGTTGTCTTTTTCTCTGCTGTCTGCCTCCCTGCCCCCTCCTCCGCTCATCCCCGGGGGTGACTTAGTCATTAGACAGAAGCACATATTAGTTATTTATGTAGGTGTTAAATGCAGTGATGAATTGCAAATGTAGATCTTGCTGATCCTCCCTTGTTAATTGCCTGTAGCAGTTGTAGCTGACTTTTGGATCCAGGCGCAGACAAGCTTATCATATGAGGTGTCACATTTAATAAAAAGTCACCCGCAGAGTGGAGCCATATTGTCCCCGTCTGGCTGTGATTCAGCCTAACCCCCCAAAAACGGGGCCTATTAGCTCAGGTCAGTGGCGAAACCCTCTCCTCTGATAATGGATCAGATGCGGACATGAATTTTCTTCATCGCTGGTGCACCCGTGACGCTCTAAATATGGCTTAAATCGGAGGGTAGAGACAGAAGGAAGATGTGGGAGAGGGACAGGGAGAGGAAAAAGATGACAAGAGAGGGGGGGGAGGAAAGTGACTGAGCGACCTCACTCAGCGGGCCTCAGTCTAAAAGAGAAAAGGTGGAACACACACACTGACTTGCCATCTGTCAACAGAGTGTGCAAGAGAGAGAGAGAGGGAGAAGGGAGAGGGGAGTCTGGGCCAGAGAAGGCAAAGCTCAGAGAGCTGCCTTTTGTTTTTGTCCAATTAATTCTTGCTCCTCCAGCAGGAATCCTCGTCTCTGCCCCGTGCTCTCTATGCCTCACATAACAGTTTTGATTCCGGACAAGGAAACTGTATCAACCGTTTTTTTTTCTTTTCTTCTTTTCTTTTTGCGTGCAGCAACTGCATCAAAACAAAGTCGCCCCCCCCCCCCTTCTTCTTCTCCCAGCGGCATGCTGTAAACATCTGTCCCAAATGGTGCCCCATCCCATCCCTCTCCTCCTGTTAATGGCAGTGTGAACAATGCGAAGTCTGAGGCCTTTGGGGTCCACTGATTTTTGTCAAGTCCCTCCTCCAAGAAGCAGCAGGGTTGAGGGTATTGCCGCGGCTTGCTGTGAGCATGGCAGATGTTTTTTTTTTTTTTGTTGTTGTTGTTATTTTCGGGAGAGGTCATGCAAGTGCCTTTCTATGGGCCTGTGCATGTGTGCGTGTGGTTGTGTGTAAGAGAGTGTCTCTTTATATAATATATGTGCTGGTGCACAAAAATGTGTGAAAGAGGGAGGGATGTCCACACAGAGTGCATGAGAGATTAATTAGTGTGACCAGAGTATAATTACCACTAGCCCAGGGGTGATAATTACTGCTGTGTGTGTGTGTGTCTGTGTGTCTGTGTGTGTGTGTGTGTGTGTGTGGTATATCTTTTTTTTCTTTCCTGTGTGCATGCATGTAATATATAACCTGGGATGTCCATTATTAGACAGCTAATGTGACCCCGCAGTCTGCCGTGCAGGCTGTCGTGTTATGATGATGTGACAGTTCTCCCTGCATGGGTGAGAGATCGCGTCCTCCATTGTGAGCCACATACATGCAGCTGTCCTTGCACAGCTCATAGGATGGGAGGCAGGGGCAGCTAGAGGTCTTAGCAACAGCCCCGGTGGTGCTGATACTGAGAGCGGTATCATTATGTAACAGCAAAAAAAAAAAAAAAAAAGAAAAGAAGAAGAGGAAGCGAGCTATCTTTTCCCTTCTTCAGTTCACTCTGGCTGTCACAGTGGGAGTGTTCAGAAGCTCAGAAGAGCCCTGCGAAGGTGCTCGTCTCTCTGTTCTATCATCCCTCTATCCATCTCCCCCTCCACGCAGGGCATTGTGGGCATGTGCTCTTCTCTCTCTCTGAAATTGACATTCATTCTACTTCGGGGGGATATGGAGGACGCTAATGGACTTGTGTTTCAGAAGGAGCCTAATTTGCTAATTTTGTGTTGCTCTTCTACACACAACCCCATCCCCTTTTACAGCCCCCACTTCACCCCTTCTCTCTCTCTCTCTTTCTTTAGAACCAACTCTCTCACTCTCACATACCCACGTACACACACTCACTCTCTCCCCCTCGCTGTTTTGGTTTCCCACTGCTGCAGATATGACTCAGAGAAGCTGCAGAAATTACTTTTGTGCTATTCTCTTTCTCTGCCCCTCTTTGCTCACTCGCACCTCTCGCTGAAGCGCAGTTTTTGTTCCCGATTAGGTCGACCAAGTATTCTGTCTTTTCGCTAAAAGAAAAAAAAAAAGAGAGAGTTTCATAATATGTGGTAATTTGGATATTTTGAACGATATTCTGCACCCTAGAGCAGCTCACATTTCGGAGATACAACTTTGAGAAATGAACTGGCCCCCAGGCAAATGTGTGGGTAAGCTCAGCTGAGCCTGTGCTGACCTGCTGCAAACAGTCTGTATGATGTGATTGGAGGTAGTCTATTCTCTCTGGACTCGCCGTGAGTTTCTAGAAGAAACTCAGTGAGGCTGCAGCTGCCGTTTTTCTCAAGAACTCAACAGTCCCACCCACTCCCCCCACACCCCCCAGTTTCATATTTGCTATTTCAGGATACGTAGTGGATTTAAACAATGTTTAATTTTGGCCCTAGAATTAAAATATCGCAGCAGTGCTAATGATCACTGTGATGCAGCTTAGCTTGACGTAAATTTAAATGATGGATGTGTGTGTGGGAGGCAAGCGTACGTGGGTGGTGTTTTTTTGCCTCTCCTCACCATTTCTGTGTGCAGCGAGTGTTCTTCACAGAGTGTGCGCAAATGAAAAATCATACTCTTTTTTTTTTTTTTTCATATACAATTAGTCACATGTTGCTCACGAGGATACCTTTTTTTGAAGTGTCAGTGACCCAATGTAAGAGCCTGCATTTCACCCTCCGAGTAGAGTAACCACTGGACTTAGCTATCTCAGAATATCTCCGCTTAATTCATATTTATTTTTATGTTTTATGTTTATTTTTTACATTTTATGTTTATTCCATTTAACGGCAACAGGATCCACAGGCTTTACAGTTTGATCTGATATGTTGTCACGTTTTGTCACGTCTCACCTATTTCCGAGCAGTCTTTTGGCGGTGTGTATGGCCTTGTGAAGTAACATATGCAGATATGGCAACAGAAACAGGGGACGTCACATCGCAGACAGACGCACGTGCCGTGTGAGGGAACAAAAACTCAACTGTGAATTGTTCAGTTTACCGTCCACAATATTTTAATGTCAGAGTCTCACACAACGCGTGACGTCTGTCATTCACATTCCTACCCATCTAAAATAGTTTTTTATTGTCTCTGCGTATACCATCCCATCTGACTTTACTCAAAATGGCAAGGAGACAAGTGGTTAGCTGTGATGTAAAGTTTTTCACAGTAAGTGAAATGTCCGTGGACCGGGAGTTCTGTGAGAGATACAGTTGCTGTGGAAACTGTAAAGCTGTCCTCAAGGCATTTACAATATTGCGTTTCCGTCCACCTCGTCTTCCCTCCCTCCACCTTCAGCCCCCCTTACCTATCCAAGGGGTGGTAGGGGAGGAGGAGGAGGAGGTAGGGAGGGCGGCTAAACATCCTGATACTGTCACAACCCTCCTGCTGTTTCCCTCTGTCTCCTGCTCCTTCCCTGTCAGTTTGGAGCAGCCTCCTTTAAAGGGCAGCTGTGTACAGAAAACAGTCCGAACAACAGCCGTGGTAAATTAGCGCAGAGATTAGCGGTCTTGCTTTGTTATTAGCGAGGAGGGCAGAGCTCTAGGCCTTCTGTCCATTCGTCAGTGGGTTAAACATCACTGCCCCACCACCACCACCCCCTCCCCGAGGCATGGTGTGTTCAGTTCATACTTATCACAGCCTTCCCTCCATCATTCATACCTCTGATTAACACAGGTGCACCTCCATCTTTTCCCAGCTGACACTATGACTTTATTCATTGTCTTTTCCCGTTCAAATGCAGATAAGTGGCACTTTCGAGGCGGGATGTTTGTCAAACACTCATGCACGTGTTCTGCAGAACGGAACAGGGAGACTGGTTACCGTGGGAACGCTGTGAGCTCTTCTGTGAAGAACTCTGTGGGCGAGAGACACAGAATAGAGAGAGATGGAGAGAAGAGAAGAGAGAAAAGAGGGTAGGAGTGGGAGCAGGAGCAGGGTGAAAGACAGAAGCAGGATTGAATGACGGCTTGATGGGCATGGAGGAGACCTACTGATGGTGGATGAGCACGGCAACGTTTCATTTGTCACAGGTCACAGGTTGCCTTCCATTGAAAAGTTGAGATGTGGTTCTTCTGGCCGGCAACCAGAGACAATTAGTCATGCTTTATGACCAAGATAATGTTTCAGACTTTACAGAGCATCCCTTTGGTGATCTGCAGGGATATCACTTTCTTGAATTACTCCCTCAGTGTCTCCCACATCACATTTAAACAAAGTCTAATTTTTCTTCAGTGGGTGAATCATATCCAGTTCAAACACACACACGCGCACACCTATATAGACACGACTGGCAGACATGTGCACAAAAGCTCACAGGCTGCAGCAGGTGCCTGGTGTGCGTAGTTGAGTCGTAACTGTAACTGTGCCCCTCCTTGTCAGTGCTTTCGCCTGGCACTCAACGGCAAACGCCCACACAGGCAGTCCGCACTGTTGCCAAGCAGCAGGAGACTCAAGCTCACATTGGAAAGCAAGTGGGGCGGGAGGGGGATTTGGTTGTGGAAGAGCTGGTGGAAAGGAACGAGAGAGGAGGGGAGGTTGAGGTGGGGTGGGGGGTGGTGTGGTGCTGTGTATAAAACACACACTTAACTTTAGGCTACGACGCAGCATGTGTGTGTGGTTATCAAACGTCTCTGTCAGCAGGAGTCAGGCGGGTCAGGTCACGCGCTGGGGTGGGATGACGCAGTGTGCTCCCACACTCTTATTTCATAGACAATGGAGAAAAAAAAAAAAAAACACACACACACACAAAAAAACAACAAACGCTGAAAACACAATTTGAAGTGGGTCGTACCATGGCTGAATAGGACGGGCAGATTATACCCCATGTGCATGTAAATGGAAGTGCTCTTTGACCGTGGGCTCGCTTCATGAAACAGTTGTTGTGGTGTGTAAGCGTACAGAAAAAGCCTGCCACAACAAGTGCCAGTGATGTCTCCCTGTGATCGCCGCATGTGAGACTGGCTCCCACTCTCCTCGCTCATCTATACATAGACTCACCTACACGCTGACACCCCCATGCCACTGCACAGGTTCGAGGAAACACTGATTCCAGCAGCGGTCCATCGGCTCCGCATCCTGTTTCCATTTCACATTCTTCCTCCCCTCTCTCCGTCCTCCTTCCCTCCATCCCTCCTCTCTTGATTATTTTCACCCTTGCCCTCCTCCGTATTCAACCTCTCCTACTCTTCATGTAGCTCGCTCTCCTCCCACTCTTCCTTCCTGCCTCCAGCCTCCGTCAACTCACCGCTTTAAATACACGCCACCTCACACGTTCTCCCAATGTACCACTTTATCTTTTAGGCTGGACTTCCTGTGTCCTCTCTTCTCTTCTCTAAAGTCTTTCGAAACTGGGGTGTGTTGATTCATATCTTGATCTCTTTATTATTTTGTTATTCTGCACCTGCTAATGACAAAGAGAGATGTGTATACACTATGAGTGTGTGTGGGTAGTGTGTGTTTTGTTTTTATATGGAGGAGTAGAAGAAGGAGGAGGACGATTGGGGCATTGTGTGTGTGTGTCTGTTTTTATGGCACTCAGGGATTCAGGCATAACTGCTCATGAAATCAGATCCTAGATGAGGCTGTCAACGCTTGCCTCACTGGGGATACTCCAACAGGAGGAATTAGATACTGCTGGTAAAATACAAATCTTGGCGGTGGAAGAACACACAGTGTGTACAAGCACAGCTCAGGCTTACATAACAGCACCTCTGCCTCTCCTCACATCTCCATCCAAAGCTGAGCAGGTCAGCGGGTTCATTTGTTCAGAATATCTCGGCGTAACAGAGACCCAGTCAGGAGAAATTAACAACACACAGGTCACTGCTTGTCAGGATATTTGGCAATATTGAATCAGGCGCTCATAAATTAAGCCTGAAACTCGTCTTATCGACTTGTAACTTGTAACCCCTGTGTAATCTTTATAAATAGGAATGAACAAGGCACTCTTGTTCTAAACTCTGCTGCTAAAATAGCCACTGACAGCTTATTCTCATTTAATTGGAACTTTTTATCATTTGCACTAAGCAAACGAGCACTCCGCCTACATGATTATATCCTTAAGCACTAGTTTTTTTTCTCGTTTTTTTTTTTTTTACCACTCTCGTCCCCCTATAGTTAAAACCCTTAAACTGTGTCTTGGCCATGTTGAAAAGCCACAGTCAGCTGTCAAACATGAAATGCATTTCAGTTTATCTTGGCCAGTGATTTATTATTGTTATCAAATCCCACGAAAAGACCAATTCTCAATGGTTTCATCTTCCCTGCCCCGCCTGTGTCTCTCTCCCATTCTTTCCCACAGACCTTGGAGATTCTTTTTTATTTGGCCACCAGGGTGCAGCAGAAACTATTGGTGAACACAACGTTGACGTATCATCACATTTTAAGTTGATATGGCAAAGTTGTTATCAGTCCTTTTCTTATTTACACATCCAGCAGTTATGGAGCAACAATATGATTGATTTAGGGGTGTTTGTGGCCACCTGATGAATGCAAGCCCGATACTCACTCTCTTTTACCTTCATTTTTGGTCTCAACCAACTCCTTCTGGCTCTTTAGTTGCTGAAACAACGCCATGGGAGTGGTGAAAATGACGCAAAACAGCTGAAACTCACTGTAAAGCCGAGGGGAGCAGCAGATTCTGCAGATTTAAGAAAAGCTATAAGATAATTTGGCTACACAGGCTCTCACTTCACTGTCAGTTTGTCTTTTGATGGGATTTATTGACAATAAGGAACATCATATGAGAATGTAAAAAAATATCACCAGAATATCACTTATCCTTTAATTGTATTCCCTTTATCGTCAAGAGAGAATTAGGCCTGTTTTATGCAGCCCTTGTTGTTCAAGCAGATAACACATTCTGAAATCCTGCTTGGCCGCCTCGCTCGACACAGCTGGCCGTATAACAAGCCGGTAAACTACAGTGAACTGCTGGAGTGTTGCACTATCCCACTTCCTTTCTCGCTGTCTTTGCTGCATCTTGTCTCCGTCCTCGTGCCTCTCTGAGAGTGTTTCCATGCTAAAATGACAGGGACTGCGTGTCCTTGACAGCAGCTGGCCCCGGTGATAAACCAGCCATTTACATGCTAATCTCAACCACTGCTCACTCTTCAACCGCTCACTCACAATCTGCAGATGGAACATCTCTAATTCCTGTCAGAGTAGAGGGGTAGCAGAGAGGCTTTAGTGTTATATGTGCACTTTCGCATGCATTACAGAAAGTGGTTTCGCATTTTCATGCAGGATGATCCACAGAAGAAGCCTGCTGTAGACCGGTATAGAGCTTTATATAATCCACCTGAGTGGTTGGAGTTTCTTGCCCAAAACTCTGATCTAACAGCTCTGGCAGTGGGAATTTCTATATGCTTCTCCCTTAAACCCTGACCTTGAACTTTACTCTCCCTCTTACACTTGAACACACCTGTAGCCTTTCAGCCAGAAGCTGAATACAAAACCTGCGGCATGTGTGAGGATGTGTCTCCTGAAGATGTTAGTCACCTTGATGTATGTGCAAACTGTCACACATCTTCCTCTCTTGTCTCCTTTTTAAATGTGTCATTCCTTGTGCTACCATTGCCGCTCTATGATTTGTCACTATCAATGTGCAGCTTCAAATCAATGCTTTCTCTGTCTCTTTGTCTCTCTCTTTCTGCTTTGGTGCTGACTGTTTGTCTGTCTGTTTCTTTCTCCATGTCTTTTGTGTGTGTGTGTATATGTGTGTGTCGTCCGTCTCTGGTCCCTCCTGTCAGTGTCAGCCATCGTCGGCCATCGTCTGTCTCAGGGCAGCCCATCTCGGCTCCCACCACTCCTACGGCGGCAGGCAGCGCTGCCTATGCCGCTCTGTTCCCCAGCAGTCTGACCGTTCACAGCTTCGTCAGTCTTCATCAGTACTGCTGCCCCTCTACTGACCAAAGCTTGCAGCAGGAGGACAGGTAAGGGCCACCTCGGGGGCCTGAGTACAGTGAGTACGCCACAAACCACCTCAACCCCATAAGAAGCCCTGTAAGTCACCTGCAACAATCCCAAAGCCTGTTGACAACCTCCAGATCGCTCTCTCTCATACACAGCGGTCTGTCACCATCACTTTCTTTACATTTCGTCATCATTCCCTGCTTTACCTCTCTGCACCCACCCCCCACTCCCCCCACTTCCTCTTCCTCTTAATCCTAACTAAGAGCCTGTGCTTCAGTCTTCTACCACTCCCAGGTGTGACTAATAGCTAGAGTTAGGCCCTGCTGCCAGCATGAAAAACACACAGCTCCTCACAGAGAGTGAGAGGGAGCAGTCATCTTCAATAAGCTATGGGACTGAGGTGGACTGAGTCACAAGTGAACCTGGTGAATTCTCACCCTCTTTTCTCTCCTTCCCTTATTTATCCTTCACCTGATGCTGTTTCTCAGACGCATCAGCGCATGGTGCTCCAACACTGCCATCTAATGGCTTCAGACAGCTGTGATGTGCATAGAGTCAGTGTAGATGAACACCAGTTTTAATCTAATCAATTAAATAAAATGCAGCCGGCTCCAGGCTTTTTTTAGTTTCCACCTATTTGCTTTCTGCTTTCTCTGCTTTTTTTTTGGGTGTGTGTCCCATGCTGTTTTTCACTCTGTCTTCCTCTTTCTTTTTCCCTCTCTGTTCTGTCTGTCTGCCTTCCTATGTTTCTTTCCGTGCTCTGACTTGTCCCGTGTCGCTTTCCAAAGAGGGGAGGGTGAGGACGAGGGTGCCCATCAGTTCTGTTGCGCTGCCTCAGACTGCAGCAGCCCCTCCTCCCGCTGAGCTGAGGTGTGACTGACCACACAGCGACTCACTCGCCTGTTTACCTGTGAAAAGACTATCACAGTTAATGCTGCCAGAAAACTGAGACCTCAATGTGTACCAAAAAAAAACGCCAGAGTCTTTACAAAGCATTTTAGAAGGGGGAAAAAAAAATCAAATGCATGCAACTTGTAGTCTTTGTGACAGTTGGTGTATTTGTTATCATTGATTTATTTATGTATCATATGGTTTGTGCATTAATTTGCAATTTAAGGAATCTTGATGTTGTCTTCTTTCTCTGTGTTCTTTGCTATTTATCTCTTCTCTTGCAGCCATAACAAGCTGTCAGAATGCATCACCATCTTCCGCTCATTACTGTCGCACTCATGCTTATCTCGGATCCACTAGTTGAGTCACGTCAGTTCGGATGTGCTCAGTAGTCACCATTTGTTATCTGTGCAAATCCCCGTACAGTCCTCTCACCAACCGTTATGCAATGTCATAGAAGCCGGCCTCCTATATGATGTAAAGAAAGTCACTGTACGCAGTTTGTTTAACATGTTGATTTGATTGTTCCCTCACGTTGGATAATTATTGTCTCATCCTTGATTATCAATGACCTTGAAGAGATTCAGCTCCTTGATTTCTTTCAAACCAAAATAAAAATCTCCAGCTCCTCAAGACACATCATTTCTTTTCTTTCTTTTTTTCTTTTTTTTTTTTTAATATCTGAAGGTGAAATATGTGTTGCTGTAATTGCCCTGTGTTGCTTCAGTCATACTGGAATGTTGTTGCTCGCAACACACGCACAATGTGCTTATCCACATGCAAAGATTCATTATAGAAATTCTATTTTCAGTTCATGTGTCGTCATGTGCAGCTCATAATCCTTGAATGTTGATGCCTTCCCCTGCAGAATACGCAGCGTGGACCCCGTTATTGTTGCTAACCTGATTAGTGTGTTGCTGTAGTTTGGTCAAAACCTGGTGTCTCCACTGGTGGAAACTTTGGATGCTTTGTTTTCCTCCACAACTTCTGCAATTTTCTAAACACACACTGTGTATAATCTTTCATGTGAAGGTAAATTATGAAAACCTTTGTAGTTTCTCAGGACATTTACACAGCAGCAATATGAACTACTGAACCTCAGAGAGCATCATTTACTCAGATGTCACAAAAAATGTGTATTTGACAATATTCTATGCAGTATATATTGCATTATTTTTCAAGGAAATCTTTCAATTTTTCTTCCCAGTCTTTTTTAATCAAACAAATGTAATTTTCCAACTAAAAGTGATGTCGTCCATCTCACCTGCTTTCACCTGCATTCACGTCGACAGTAGAGACATCAAGGTTAACCACTGACGCACACTGTATCACAAAAGTGGCATATAAAGGCAAAACAGGTCTTATATTTCTCTTCTGCTTTTTTTTCCTAATAAATGAATGCTCTTCTCCTACATGTCTCTTTGTCTGTTCCTCTTAGCCACGTTGCTGTGACGTGTTTTTTGTCTCATTTGGTGTTGTGTAATAAAAGTGACTGTGCATGTGTCGCTGACCTGGCACTGGGAGGGTGGAGGGACGTTTATAGCTGTCAAAAGACTGTCAAGAATGCAGCCTGTACGGCTTTTCAGGGCGAGCGAGAGCCAGTGTGAAAGTGTGCGTATGTGTGTGTGAGAGAGTGTGAGAGAGTGTGAAAGAGTGTGAGTCAGAGTCAGAGAGAGAGAGAGAGAGAGAGAGAGAGGAGGTGTGTTTGTTATTAGGCTGTTCCAGTTAGTGTGGGACCTTTCTTTGACAGTAGCAGCATGGTAAGAACTCAGCTTTTTTTTCCACTTTTCTTTCACTTGTAAAACTGTCACAAAAGAGCATTTAGTTTGGCTCCAGTGAGAGATGGTGCTACCTATCACGCCGGTGTGTCCGTATGGTGGCCCACGCTTCAGGGATGTACTGCCTATGACGTGGTTTGTTCTGTAGATCACCAGTCTGTGTGCTGTGTGCTTGTGAAACTTTAGTGACAGCAAATGACTAGCTAATACAAAAGATAAGTTGTCTGTTGAGTGCTGATAATTAACAAGGGGCTTTTTCAGTTGTACAACATGTCAAATGTTCTTAAAAGGAAAAAAAGGCTCACAAAGAAAGTCCCAGTAGATGGAAGGAGATGGGGTGAAAAATGGGCCACCTAGAGACACCTGTGTGTACATGCCGTACAGATGACAGGTCACATACCTTTCTAAGTCTGGATAATCAGTCATGGGTTTCACTATTGAGGAAATGCATATGTAGCATATGGGTGTAAAACAAATAATGTAATTCCCTCTTGAAAAACTCTCAAGTAAATTGGTTACAATAACAAATGGTTCTTCAAAGTTTTGCCATGTTAGTTTTGAATGTCTGTCAGGAGGACATGTCAAATACATCGGAGGCCTGCAGTCAGCAATTTGGTATGTGAGCACAAGCTTTGTGGAAGCCAAATCAGCTGTGTCCAATCTGGAAGTGAATCAGCCCAAAAGAAAACTATTTGTCATGGACTACCAGTACAATGACAAAGGAGAAGTCATTCTCTAACAAAAGTTTACAGTATTTTGTCTACCTGCCTGTATATACAAGTCGTATCTCTTTATTCTTTCTTGCTTCAATGCCAGAGATTATCTGATAAATTTATGCTTACAAAACACTGCCAATTTTTAGCCATGTCACTCAGTAGCCCTGCAAGCAATACAGCTGTGCAAGGATTTTTATCTCTTAATTCACTACCTGGATTCAACAAAACTATACAGCCTTATTTTTTAGCTCTAAACTGGCAAGTCAAGGTCACAGAAAGAAATGAATAGTGTGTGTGTGTGTGTGATGGGAAGCTCACAACTTGAGACAGTGAAGTGGCAGAAGAGTGTTGGCGGCGGAGGAATGCTCCGATCTGACCCATGAAAGATCTGATTGTTTTCTTTTCAGTTCAGCCATTTGAAAGAATGGGATCACATGCGACAAAGAGGATACAGATTGTTTCGGTAGTTTTGTTTTCATGATAGAAAACATTTACACTTACAGGGTTTTTTTTAATCTCTTTAAGTCCAGACACTGATGGTAAATATTATCACACCGCCAAAGTAATTAGCTCTTCTTTGTGCTCCTTTTATCATTAATAGTCCACATTTGGGGAGCAGGGGATATTCATAATGGTTGATCAGCTTTGCGACAAAATTGACACAAAAGTTGAACATAAAGCGATTAGAAAGGATCTGAGAAAACTACACTGAGTCAATGCCTGGGTGGAAATGAGTCAACAGACAGATCGATGCAATTATTGGCATCTCCATGGCAGGCAGCAGAGAGGTTAATCCCCCCCGCCTGCTGCGGGCTCGATGGCACAGTCAGACCCACTGCTGCTCTTTCATACACACACATACACACACCGTCAGCACATCAATATTATATGAGCGAGGGACAGGGGGCAGGGGACAGCATGGAGTTGACATTGTGCTTTACTGCGCACTCCCACATTCACTTTTTACTTTCTGTCATTGGGGCCCTTGTCAATTTCTGCCCACGTCTTTTATACTTTTTAACACTATCAGCGATCACTCTCCTGTTTATTAGATTCCAACCATCTGTTTCAACTCCAATTAAATGGCTGGAGGTAGTGAAACTCCGGACTGGTCTTTATGAGGCAGCCTCTAGAGAGAACCTCTCTCTGGCAGTGTTACAGGAATACAGGGTTTCTTACATAAGTAATGAGGTGCAGATGCTAGCTGCGATATGGCCACACTCATGTTTTATACAACAAACTTTTTACTCGTATATCATCCTCACCTTGTCTCTCACCACATATTACCGGCTGGCTCTCGCTGCGGGCAAAACCAAATGAAGGTCTTGTTTAATGCATGCACGCTCTGAGGTGGTTTGCAGGGCCTTGCATGGGGAGGAAAATCAATGGTCAGACGGAATTCATTTATTTTATTTCAAATAGTTCACCAAACTTGCAGACTTTTAATAGACGTCTCTCTTAACTTGAATATCTTCCTCCTATTGTATGTAATTGTCATGTAATCCATACAGCTGATCTCTGATTCAGAGCCACAGCAGGAAATATCTCTCCCGTCTGACATGTTTTGATTTTCATTTATGAGATGTAAACAGATGACAGCTGAAGTTTTATAAGGATTCAGAGGTCAAATCAGTCTGAGGAACAGCTATGAATATTCAAAGAGAAATTTATGAAACCAGGCTCGTGGCTCCTTAATGTCGTGTCACATGTATTTTAGGTCTCTGTGACTCAGTTGAATGAAAATACCATCTGCTCCTGCTGATGTGCATGGCAGGAAGTTACAGTGAAGCTGAGTCCCTGCTTGTGTCTACCTGTTGGCACTGTGCAGAGGCACTCATGTGGCGAGTTTCCATTCCTTAAAAGGAGCAGTTTTAAGCAGCTCCGCAGGAAGACAGAATTTTCTATTCACACACTTTACTCAAGACAATATGTAAATAGGTACTAAAAGTAGATGATTAATTCAGACTTCCGTTTTTCATAAACTAACAAGTTTAGACAATTCTGCATTTGCATGCTTCACTCCGTGCATATATTTGATCTGTTTTCATAACAAGACAAGCATTATGCAGACTGTCATTCACAACCTGTGGAGCATCTTCAACACCCACCTCAGTGGTGATAACAGTCAATACATTGTCATGGCAACTACGCTTCTCATCCTAACAACTGCCTCACCGCCCACAAAGGTCCCACAGCAACCGTCACCAAGCAACCCCCTCCCTCTTCTCAGTTTCTCTATTTAAGGAGCAGAGGAGGAGGAATGATAAATGATGCTTCACAGGGTAAAAAAAAAAAAAATTAAGAGGAGATGGAGTTTTGCGCAACAACTTGTTGCTTGTAATCAATTTGCTCAAAAGGAAAACAAAGCACAGCTTGTAAAATTCCCTGCAAAGAGTATAAATATGTGGAGTTGCTGTTAAATATATACAACTTAGCTGTGTTGATACATGCACTCCTGTAGATGTCAGAATTGTTTCTTTTCATCACGGGGCTTTTTGTGTTATGCAACATAATGGAAGTTGTCCTCAGTGTTGTTGTTAGACTCAACAATAATTTAGCCAGGTCATGTGTCGCTTGAAGGCACAGGATGTCCTGCTAAAAGACCCCGCATTGTACAACATTTTCCTCTCTGTGCACTTCCAAACATGCAGAGTCTTGGTACAGGAACTGACATGTAATGTTTTGTATATTTATATCACTTACAAGATCAAAACGGTAACCAATTAAGATACCTACAAACTATTTCCTTGTTCCCAGAAAATGCTTTTCCCTCTTGTCTTGTTTTACTAACTGAACACTAACACAGGAAGTCTCTTGGAACAGTAGCGACTCAAGGAAGGAGGGAGGAGGACATCACCCGGCCTACTCAGAGCAAAAATGGTCAAAGTCAACAAGGCACCATCTCAGTCCTTTTATGTCAGCTGCATCAATGTGTGATGCAGAGCCTAAACTATGCAAAAGGTAGAAACCACTCAAGCAATGCTTTACCACCAAGATTTGCCTATTTAATATGCTGGGTGTAATGCTCCCACACACCCCTGACCCTGCTCTCTGCTTTGTTATGGGACAGGACACAGCTGACAGAAGGGGGCGTGACCAGCACAAGGAGGAAATGTAGGCAGGAGCATGTGACTTTAGTTGTTCTCCCAAACATAGACTGGCTAATTGACTCGGGGTGGATTCTGTCTGGGCAAGAGTGTGCGACAGGACACTGGAGGATATCTGGACTTGCGTGAATCCTGATAAGTGCCGTGGTTGTTTGCTATACTCACTGTAAAATAGGGTCGATTTCATTTGAATCCAGCTAAACTTTACCAGAGGTCTTGGTTGCGAACCCTAGCTGCTTGCTATTCCCTCTGTCTAATAGAGCGAGTGAGAGTGAATCATAAGCGTCTTTTCATAGTGAGCTGAAGTGTGTTTTACACCTGCCGGTAGCACAACAACCTGGTCTTTCCTGTCAGTATGGTGTTGCTGGTATGTGGTGGTGGAGGAGTGTGTTGATGGCTCCTCGAAATGGGCTATCACTGCTGCGTTTGTCTGACAAAGGATACGCCATGAGAAAGACAGAGACTGAATAAGGGCACAAGAAAGTGAGGAGCAGGAAAAGGCAGGCGTAAATGCTAGTAGGCTTGGGTAGACCTAGTAGTACATTAACTCATCCTCTGAACTCAATAAAGGAAGGAGATAGAGGGCAGAGATCTTATTTCTATTGGATCCTCAACTTACATAGTAGACAAGGAATGCTGTCAGATCTTGGGCCTTGGCATTGCTTTGAAAGGAATTTACAATTGATATAAGTTCACCATGAGTTCCACTAAGAGATGGTTAGCTTCTCGCCGCTCTAAACTTTACATGTAAGTCCTCTCTTGTCCTCTCTTAAGTACTGTTCTTGCATAATTTAGTGACCCTGAACTTGCTCAATCAGTTATTCGGTCTCTAGATTGCACTTAGCACACTTCAAAGTGTTTGGTGTAATATTTTGTCAAGCAACTTGTGACTCATTCTAAAAGCTTCTGCTCATTTTCTCTCGCAGTGTGGAAGGGGAGTCCCAATGTCCAGAGACGGGCGCCCACAAGGACAGCTCATTCGGCCAGTCGCCTTACCTGCGTGGCTCCGAACGCTACACTGACAGCAGCGTACCCTCTGGATCCAGGGACCCTTCGTGCGTGGCTCCCTCCAGTTCAGCCAGCTTGGCCTGGGCGCTGCGAACACGGCACCAACCTGCGAGCCTGGCCCTTCGCAAGCAAGAAGAAGAGGAGAACAAGAGATGCAAGGCCCTATCAGACAGCTATGAGCTCTCGACAGATCTGCAGGATAAGAAGGTATCAATGCTGAGGATACTGGTGGTCAGAGGATTTGTGTTTGCAAATGTTTGTGTTCTTTCCTTGAAGCCACGAGCAAACATGATGATGGATTCCTTTCAGTCGGGACAGTCAAGAGAGTGAACGTGTAATCTGTGTTCTTCTTTCTTTTTCTTTACCCCCCACCTCTCGCCAGGTGGAGATGCTGGAACGAAAGTACGGTGGCTCCTTTGTAAGTCGCAGAGCAGCAAGGACCATTCAGACGGCTTTCAGGCAGTATCGCATGAACAAGAACTTTGAGCGCCTCAGAAGTTCTGCTTCAGAGAGCCGCATGACACGCCGCATCATCCTGTCCAACATGAGACTGCAGTATTCCTTTGATGAGCGACAGCCTCAGCAGCAGGCCCAGACACAGACTAACTTCACCCACAGTGTGGCCATAGGGCCCCCTCATTCCCCCGACACAGACCGCCCAGGAGACTACACCCACTTAGAGGACTCCTTCTCCAAACAGGTAACTGTGTTGTGGTTTTACTGTGCATTATTGGCTTTAAAATTCTTTAAGCTTCTTTATGACATGGAAGTCTTAAAGGACTGTATAGTAACAGAAAGCAAAACCTAAAATTATCAAACAAAAGCAAACTAAAAGGCGTTTCTGTCTCAGAGTCATCTCACAGCGTTCTGTTGACAGTAAAACATAAAGAAGTTTTATGTTTATGCCTATTACACACCTACTTTAGGTATGTAACAAATGTACTATAATAACAAGTGTTACTTTCAGACATGAAGGAATGCTGAACTCCTGTCCCACTTTGTGCTCCCTCTAGGTCAAGTCCTTAGCTGACTCCATAGACGATGCCCTCACCTGCCGCGCGGGTCGCGATGACTCCCAGGAGGGCAGCAGGGAGGGTGGCGGGATAAGTGAAGACTTTGGAGAGTGTGTGTGGAGCAGCAGCAGCAACCCCTCCTCCCAGAGAGGTTTGGGAGAACGAGCCAGGGGTGCCGGAGGAGGACTCAGCATGCATGGCGACAGTACTGCCACCTCGTACAGTGACGTCACCCTTTACATGGATGATGGCATGCCGTCATCCCCGCTGTCCCTGGATCGGGCACCCAGTAGCACGGACACAGAGTACTGGGGCCCCGGTGGTGGTGTCGGAGGGCGTGAGGACAGCAGGGACACTGAGGGAGGGGGCAGCAGTAACAGTCGGCGCAGCACCCCATGTACGGAGTGCAGGGATTATCGTCTAAGAGGCGCACATCTGCCTCTCCTCACTATTGAGCCCCCCAGCGACAGCTCAGTGGACATGAGCGACCGTTCAGATCGCGGCTCTCTGAGCAGACAGCTGGTCTATGAGCAGGAGCCTGGGGTAGGGGCTGGCTCCCCTCAGGGAACCCTCAAACACTCCCCCAACACAGGCACCCGTCCTTCCTCCACAGCAGCCGCTCAGGGTCAGACCCGGGCCCCTGGCAGACCCATACCCACACACATCCCTCACCAGGTGGCGGCACACCACCACCATCACCACCACCCCATTCACCACCATCAGTACCCCGACACACCGTCATCCTCCTCCTCGCCCCAGCAGCCCCCCACCACCCCTCTGTCCTCCTCCTCCTCAACAGCTCTGCCCCCCGGTGGCCTGGAGCAGCCGTGCTGCTCAGACGGGGACAATGACTCACTGAACTCCACTACGAACTCTAACGAGACAGTCAACTGCAGCTCTGGCTCCTCGTCTCAGGACAGCCTGCGGGAGCCACTGCCCCCTCTGGGAAAACAGACCTACCAGAGGGAAAGCCGCCACAGCTGGGACTCCCCACCCTTCAACAGCGATGTGGTGCAGAGACGCCAGTACCGCATTGGTCTCAACCTCTTCAACAAGTAAGATGCTTGTATTCATGATAAACAGAAGTGTGATGAGAGACCATGTTACAATTCATCATACAATTAAACTGGTTGAGCTTTAGTGAAAAAGGTTATTTTTCATTGACTATAGGAAGCCAGAGAAAGGGATCCAGTACCTGATAGAGAGAGGTTTTGTATCGGACACTCCCGTTGGGATTGCTCGCTTCATCCTGGAGAGGAAGGGCCTCAGCAGGCAGATGATTGGAGAGTTCCTGGGAAACCGACAGAAACAATTCAACAAAGATGTATTAGAGTGAGTATGCGAAAAGAAAGCACAGAAGCAGCAGTTTTTTTGTAGAAGGCCAGTCATAATAGATGAGAAAATGTTAGAGACAAACATGTCAAAAAAAGATCAAGGTGATGTATATTTTTATAAGTTAGTCCAAACACAGATCAGCTTGTGTGCACACCACATTTCAGCTCACATATTTCATCCAAGTCTGAATGAATGCAACCATGGGGCAACCTGATTCCTTCCACACACTCATAAACATGATATGTAATGATATATGACATAACTTTCACTCCAAATCCTCAGTAGCCAAAGTGTGTAATAGGAGAGGTTACACTGTGACGTCTGCTGTGTGCGTTTCAGCTGTGTGGTGGATGAGATGGACTTCTCAGGTATGGACCTGGATGATGCTCTCAGGAAGTTCCAGGCTCAGATTAAAGTTCAAGGAGAAGCTCAAAAAGTGGAGAGGCTCATAGAGGCTTTTAGGTACGTGTGTGCTGAATAGTGTGGGTTTAAAATAGAAAAAATGCCTGAGCGATAGAAAACTGAACACACACTGAATTTTAACAGATCAAAATTGTTTGAACGTGTCGTTTCTTGTCTTTTGTGCAGTCAGAGGTACTGTGTGTGTAATCCGACCCTGGTTCGGCAGTTCCAGAACCCGGACACCATCTTCATTTTGGCTTTTGCCATAATCCTCCTCAACACAGACATGTACAGTCCCAACGTCAAAGCTGAGAGGAAGATGAAACTAGAGGATTTCATCAAGAATTTGAGAGGTGACAGAAAAGACACTTGATAACACTTGACACATGATATTATGAAACACATATTATTTTATATTTTCTCTATTCATGTATGTAATGGGACTTTTCAACACATTTGGCCAAAAGTTATTAACGTGCATTAGATTAGTAAGGAGAAGAGCTCAAATCCAATTTAAATTAGATGCAGCTTTTTTCTGTTACTGCATCTTTTTCTGCTCTGTAAATCACTCGTCACAAAAATCTGAAACCCAAAGGGAGAAATTCATATTTTATATTTTTATAACTCCCAATTTGGCAGTATTTCCACAGAATACCATTACAGTATCCATCCATCTAATCTCTTGTTCCCTTTGGCACAATGGCAAGACTCTGGCACACTGCCACTTGTTGTCAATCAATCACAGAAACTGGCACTTCTTTTCAGTCAGCTGAGATGTAAAGGAGAATTTCTGACATTTCCATCAAATACTTTTTTCTTCCCTTTCAATGATAAAAACTATTAATACGTTTTTAAAAGCCTGCATTGAAACCCAGTTAGTGGTGTTTCAATTCTTGCGCCCTCTTTTGTGAAAAACAATCCTGTATATATCTCAAGAACTTTTGCATCAGACACTCTTTATAATTTGTGATTTGTACAGTGCAGTTTTGACAAACATTATTTCCTAAATCCCTCCCTTTTCCTGTCTCCACTCAAGGCGTAGACAATGGCCAGGATATACCCAGGGACCTGCTGGTTGGGATCTACCAGCGGATACAGAAATGGGAGCTACGGACCAATGATGACCACGTGTCCCAAGTTCAGGCAGTGGAGAGAGTCATTGTGGGCAAGAAGCCTGTGGGTTTAATAGGAAATAAGGCCAATAAGGCAACATATGGGGCTCTGTCCTTTGTTGTCACTACCAGTTAAAAGTTTATTAATTCATTTCTACTGTATTTGTCCATATAGGTGCTGTCCCTGCCCCATCGTAGGCTGGTGTGTTGCTGCCAGCTCTATGAGGTTCCTGATCCCAACAGACCGCAGAGGACAGGAGTGCACCAACGAGAGGTCTTCCTCTTTAATGACCTCCTGGTGGTAAGACTCACATTCATCCCTTTTTTAAGACATGACAGATAAGCAATCTGTTTTATTTAAACGGCCCTGTACAAAATATTCCGTCTGTGTTGTGTATCAGGTGACCAAAATCTTCCAGAAGAAGAAAACCTCAGTGACTTATAGTTTCAGACAATCTTTCCCTCTGGTTGAGATGCAAGTGCACATGTTCCAGAACTCATGTAAGAAACCTTTTTTTTTCTCTTTCACGCTTCAACCACTCCTAATTAGGTCATTAATTTTTTTAAATCTCTCTCTGTTTGCATCTCCCAGACTACCCTCATGGTATCCGCCTGACCTCAGCAGTCCTGGGCGGGGAGAGGAAGGTTCTTATCGTCTTTATGGCACCCAGTCAGCAAGACCGCACCCGCTTCGTTAGTGACCTCAGGGAGAGCATTGCTGAAGTGCAAGAGATGGAGAAATACAGAGTCGAATGTAAGTACTCCACCTACTGGTCATTTCTGTGAAGTATAACTTTAGTGAGCAAGATGCTCTGTAAAGGTTTCAACAATGGCACTTATCAAGAAATGGAGTGCTGGTGATACCTTCCACTCATTACATATACTGTGAAATCATATCTGTGCAACAACAACATAAACATCTGTGTAGCAATACCTAGATCCATAATCACCTGTGCAATAACACCTCACCACTGCACATCTAACTGGAGTGAGGCTGTGTATGTAAATACTGTCTCTTCTTATTATTACTATTACTGTTTTACTATTTATTGTACATATTGTTTTTATGTTTATATTCTCTCTATTATTTACTCTCTGTCTTTAATTGTTGTTTTTTGAGCAGTGTAATTTCGCCACTGTGGGATCAATAAAAGATTATCTTATCTTATCTTTACCTTTTATGCAGCTGATTCTTCTCCTGACCGTGTCTACTCCCTCATTTTGAATTCCCCTGTGCCCTTTGTGTTTATTTACAGCGGAGCTGGAGAAACAGAAAGGCGTGATGAGGCCCAGCTTGCTCACTGGGGGTGTGGTTGGTGGCGGCGTAGGTGTGAAGAGCGACGTTGTGAATGGCACCCTCGGGAGGACAAGTTTCGATGATAACTGCTCAGTGGGTGAGGGTCTCAAACGCACTGCGCTCAGCTCATCTCTCAGGGATCTATCGGACACAGGTGAGTCAACGGCGCCTCAGAGATGGGATCGGTTCCATTTCCTTCCCGTCAGCTGGGTTGAATTGGGTGGCACAGCTTCCACAATGATTTAGTTCTCTGTTTCTGTTATTACATCCTGATCCTCTTTCTCGCTGCCATTCAGACACAGCTTTTGCAGTTCCTGTCTTTTTTTTAAAAAAAAAACATGCAAACAAACAACCTTCCACTCTTTGCTAACCTGACTCTTCCTGGTGGGGTGCAGGGAAACGTGGTCGCAGGAACAGTGTTGGTTCTCTGGACAGTACCATGGAAGTAAGTCTCGATGAGTAGATGTTGACCTGTAACCTTTCATTTCCTCATTTCCCCTTGTGCTTAATCTTCCCAAGGATGCTCAAATGTGTGTACAGTGTGCATATAGATGGTGTGCACGTGTACATGCATGTGTGTGTGTCCACATATACCTGTCCTGGACTGACATCCTTTGCATGGCTGTGTGTGTACATACTTCAGTCCGAGCATGCCCTTCACCTCCTCATACAAATGCCTCCTGCGAGTGATGATGTAGGTGGGAACAGGAGCTGTAGTGCAATCCTCCAGTGATTTTTCCAAACCCTGATGATGCTTTATTCTCCCAGGGCTCCATCATTAGCAGCCCGCAGCCTCACCAGCGCTACCCAATGCCTGGTGTGATGCCTGGCTGCTACGGAACAGAAGACTTCCGGCCTCACCGCCCCATCCTGAGCCCCGGAACGGGGGTGGGGGGTGGGCCGGGGCAGCAACACACCACTGCTGGGACAGGAGTTGGGGGAGTCTCCAGCAGTGTAGAGAGAGCAGGAGCGGGGAACGTCCCTGGGGGGGGCAGCAACAACAACAGCGGCTCCTTCCTGGGCTCCCTATTTGGCAGCAAACGCGCCAAACCACCAGGGCCCCTTATTCCACCGGGGCCACCATTCCCCGCACCTGTACCCCCACCGACTACGGGAGGGCCCCCTCCTCACTCCCCTTCATCTCTGTGCCAGATGGACGGGGGACCCTCCAAGCTACAGGCACTACACGCACAGTACTGTCACGCGGCCACCGTGCAGCCCCCTCCACCTTACTACCATCACCATCGCTACCACGTCCAAACTGTCCCTCCTCCTTTGCAAGGTATGCCCCAGCATACTATACAGAGAGGCCCACTACCCTGTCGTCCACCGCTTGGCCCCCCACTCGCCCAGCACCCGCAGCTGGCCCATCTCTCCCAGCTATCCCAGCATGGGCTTCCGGGTCGCTACGCCAACATGGTGGTGGGATGTCCCCCCCCCCTTTCTCCTCTCTCCCAACATTCCCAGAACCCACAGTTTGCCCTCTACCACGCGCAGCCCACACACTCTGTCAGAGGGGGCGGCGGCCCTGGTACCAAGCTTCCACTAACCTTGTCTCACTCCCACCCGCACCCACACGCACACTCCCAAACCCACCCCGGACACGTGCACACACCACACCCAGCCAGCCACTCCACCCACCAAACACACTTCATATTCGGCACTCTGCCCCACAATCTACCCTCCGCGTCCGTCAATGCGCATCACGCAGCCTCCGCCGCCCCGTATCTGCCCCAGTACCCTCCTCTCTCTTCTATCCCCCCTCCCCACCACACTCCCTTTACCCCCCTTCTTCCCCCCTTACCCCTCTACACCTACACCTCTCTCCCCTCACCCCCCCCAGCACCCCGGGCAGCCTCAGCAGGCGCCGCAGGTGACGGGGGCTGGAGCGACAGGTACAGGGGGCAGCTCCAAATCCAAACCTATCAACCGGATAAGCACCGTGGTGTGAGCAGGATGTGGGGCCCCAGGGGTCAGAGGTCAGATTATAGGGTGGAGGAGGTTGGCAGAGCCAGGTCTAGGACCAAGTCTGCCAGGACAGAAAGTAACAGCAGCAGCGCTAGTGACAAGAGGAAACGCAGTTTGCTTCGTCTCTGCTACTTTCACCTCCGTTTCCCACATATGTAGGTGGAGATAAAAAAGCACAGCCAGAGTTAAAAAGCATGTGTGCACTTCTTTGAAAACGGCACACAGAGAAACACACGTGCACATCCACATGAACAAACACGCCTCACATTTCCACACACTATATCAGAAAACTCTATAGCCATATAATTTAAGATGAAACTAAATCTATATCTAGTTATATTGCCTCAGTTTTAATTGTTTGAAGTCTAGTCGAGTCTGCAAGAGACTATTTACATGTACAGTACCAAGATGTGATAATGTAACACTGGAAAAAAACGGAGACCATATATATCCAGCTGCTTACACGGGGATGTAAATAAAGACTAAACCACCAAATGCATTCCAGCGGAGTTTGGCATTAAAAACAGCAGAGAGTTGCAAAAAATGTCCCTTGACTTTGCAATAATTTACTTGGCTTCATGATGTCTCCGTCCATCCTTGCAGGTTTTCCTTTGCTGACAGGCATCTTTTTTTCCCTTTTTTTTTTTCTAAAGAAGACCTCAGATATGTTGCTTTGTCTTAAACTTCTAAAACCAGTGCACGGTTTCCTGACAGTCCTTTGCTTAATGGTCTTTTACACGTCCACAGGAGCCACCTGGCTTTATAATGCATTCCTTGTGGGCTATGGGAATTAATGATACAATCAATAATATATTTTGAATGTTTCTGAAGCTTCTTGCTGTTTTATCGATATTATAATATACCTGCTATGAGTATGATGAATATTGTCCAATAATTGTTTTGATCAGTGATTAATTATATCAGCAGATGTTTGTACATGGTTATAGAGAGTATATGCACATATAAATTCCCTCAGTCTGCCATAGCCACTCGAGGGTGTTCTGATATGTGAAGTGTGATTTATTTCCATAGTACCATGGTTTCCATTAAGTTCATCTTTTTAAATAATTAGTATTATTGATTGTTGAAAATAATGAATGAGGTTCAGTTTTGTTCTAATTGATTTGAACACCATCAATATTCCTCCTTTTCTGTTTCGTTTGATGTGAGCAAACGGGCAAATGGGGTGACAAACAAAACTTGAACTTACAGAATGAATCTGAGTTAATGTTTCATTTTTGATATTCATGACACTCCCTGCACTAGAAAAAATGCGTAAATAGTTTTCTGGAAATAGAAAGAAAGGGGATTGTGGAAGATGCTATTCCCGCATAATTATACAGGGCACCTATGCTTACTTCCCCGCAGTCATCAGATTTCGTCATTAGTCATGTTTTTCTATGTTTTGAAGAAGCACGCTTTTACATGAGGTTTTGTGGTTTTGCACACGTGATGTCTTAAGTCAGAAATGGCCTTCTTCTAATCCTCCCTATTCTGCCACTTTTAGAAATCTCTTATTACATTTCCTGGTGCCATGGCATCCTGCTGAGGGCTTCTTGTTTAAAAACACAACAAGAGTCAAGAATGTAAAATAGCCTACAGGTACATACTGTATTTCCCCCTTTTTTTCTGTGGGCTTCGTGTCAGTGTTGCCCCTTTTGCTACTGCATTTTTTGAGGCTGTAATTGAGCACTGATATGGTTTACCTTCAGTGCCATTGACTATCGAGGGAAAACTACATATATTCTGATTTAGGAGAGAATGAATGGCCCAAGTCTATGGAACAAGCTATTGAAGGAGATGGCGAAGTTGAAGAAGATCTGAATCCTCAAGAAAAGGATGTTAAGGAGGTTTGGAGAGAGTCAAGAATATCAGATGAAGATTTTATAAGTATATGTTGGCTAGCCTTTTTCTTTTTATGGTGTCTTTTTTTGACTCTTCTTGCATGAATATATCTGCACTTATTGAATAGATTGTACTGTATAAACCTGAATGTACATAATATACTATACATAGGCTTCTTATCATAACTATGGGATGAATTACTCCCATTCTGTATTCAGGTGCGTGCATGTGAGTGCCACTACGTCTGTACATATAAAAGAGGGACAGGAGTAGGAGATGTTGGCCAAAAGGAATATTGACTTCTTTTTCTTTTCTTATTATTTCAGACTGAAGGTGAGAGAATGAGTTACCGTGATATGAATTGAAACCTAAAAGAGTTTATATGTCAGTGCACTTATTGATATCATTTTAAACAAATGATTTCATTTTTTTTCTTTGTGTATGTATTATGTGTACTGAAAGAATAGAGAATTGAGATGTGAATATTTATTGCTTCTGATAAATTAAAGTGTCCTTGCAGTGAATTGGTCTGTGTGTGCTTTTTATGTAACTGCTTCCACCACAAAACTGCTCTAAACAGTGAATTCTTTACAACATAACAAAATTAGTTAACCTTACCAGACAAAGTGCAAAATATATGATGAGATGTAAGCCACTTTGCATGATTGCAGATACCAGAAAACAGAGGGAGAACCCCAGTTTATATATGAGTACATAAGGGGCTTCTCATCCAGTGACCAAAAGACAACATTAAAGTGACATTGGTTTTAGGCTAATTTCACAGTATTATAATTGGGTGCAACATTTGGGAAATAAGATGTTTTCTCACATCAGCTGTCACCGAGCTAACTCATTTAATAAAACTGGTGCAGTAAACATGCAAAACTCTTAAGCTGTGCAATAAAACTGTTTGACACTGTCAATTAATGCAGTGCTAATAAATAATTCAGCACACTGTGTGGTGGAGAGTTTTCCACCAAGTCAAGATATATATAATCAGTGTAATTTAGAAGCTTCTTGCTGTGAATCCAAAACACATAATGCAACCTATAAATTATGCAGCAGCTAAACATTTCACTGCTCATCGGCTAGTTCTGCTTACACAAAAATAAAACAAGGAGAAAAAGATGAATTAGTTATTTGTGTGTTGGCCAAGACATATTTACACTCAAATGTTAAGTATTTTCTGACAGTATTATCTGTATTCAACAGTATATTATCTATTTAGTAATATATTTTTATTTAGTTTAATCATTTATATTTTAGGTCTATATTTCAATTAACTACTCAAGTTTATTAATTTTTAGTTTTATATATATTTTTGCTTTTTTTTCTAATTTTTTTTTTTTTTGCATTGTTGTTGGGAACTTGTGACTGAAGAATACGACTCCTCCACAAAAACAATCTTGAATCTTTTGCTAACACAATAATTCGTTTATTTGTTTATTTTTAAAACTATGTACTCTTTTACATTTAAACGCTTTGAGCCCGTACAGAGAGTGTGTTTCTGTCGTTGCATTATTATGAAAGCTCCGCTCTCTGCTCCTCCTCCTCCTCCACTGGTGCAGTTTTGATGATTACGTGACTGCCATTGGCGTACGTGGGCACTACTTTCAGGGAGTAAACGTGAGAGGACGTGGTGTGAAGATCTGAGGTTGTGCTTCGGTCGTGAGAAAAAAAAAAAAAAAAAGCTAAGATGGCGCCTCGTCAAGAAAGATAGGATGGCCCGAAGAGAGTGATGATGTCGGTTGGAAAATTGATTGATAGCCATATAGCCAACAAAGTTTGACACCCTCGCCTGCCGCTGAACCTCCCTCAGACATCGGCGCTTCGAGCCGGTGTGCCCCCAAGAGCCGGATTTATGGCGAACTGAGCCACGAAAAAAAAAGACGGTCAACTTCGCCAGCCGAGCCAAACCGGACCCGAGCCTCGCAGCTGGTCGACGTTAGCCTAAAACTAGCAGCCGCGACAGAGGACGGAGAGAGCGGCCGCCCGAGCCCTGTAACAGCCCGGGACAGCGAGGTGTCTTCGGGTCAGTCACAGGACCGCACCGAGGCTCCACAGCCTCAAAGATGTCAACAAATATCTGCATGTGGCTTTTATTCTCTTAACCCAAACTAGTCGGCTGCTTGTTTTAGCGTCTATCAAGAGAGCGTGTGTGGTTTTCTTGTCCCCCCTTTTGTCCCAGTTAGCTATAAGATTATTTATTTATTTATTTATTTATGCATTTATCTATTTAACACCGTGGGAGGCGACCGGACCGGGCTGAGGAAAAAAAGAGGCCTCGATGCTAAATGTTAGCTGCGTTATCGCCTCTGGTAGCTGAACAATAGACACAAATACACTTCATGATTGGCCGAAGATGAGGATTGAATGACATATCGTTATCCCCACTATATTAATTAAAAATTATACATATATAGGAGGCATTTTGATAGTCTTTCCTCATCTTGTTATGGCTGTGGCTGTGGAGGGTTAGGTTAGTTTTAACGACACTTCTCCCCAAGTTTAGTAGCTCGTAGCTAACAGTTGTCTGCTAACAAACAGTGTTTTTTATGTAACGTAAACAAGATGCAAGACAACATCGCCTCTCGAGTGCCGCTATTTGGCTTCTTGTAATAAAGATGGCGTGTATTTGTTGTCATTTGTTTCCTTAAAAGCTTCTTAATTGATGTAGCCCAGCCCACTGGTGGCGAGTGGTGATGCGTTCAGGGCCTGGTATACCTTCAGGGTTCATGGCCTCCACGCCATTGTTTGTTTGAAGGCCCAGGAGGAGTCACATAGGTGGGATACATGTCACTGAAGTCCAAGCACCAAGCTGTGTTCGGTGGCATTTGTTTTTGTAAGAAATATCTCCGGATACAATTCATATGATACTCCTGTATGAAGACACTCATGCAGTTTATATATGCTCAAGTGCATGCAGAAATGTTCATCACTTCTTGTATTTAGGTCATTTTGATGGTTGTTGAGTGCTGATAAAGGACCACTAAAACAACTTTTGCCCCTTTCTTTTCACACTGGGCCTTGTTCATTCACCAGAACATGACATTTGTTTTGTTGTGTCTGATGTTGGGGGAGGGGTTTTCACAACGGCTACTTTTGAGGACAAAAAAAATCTTCATCCTGTGATTTTCCCCCCAGTGTCTGTTGTTAGTGACTATTGTGTTTCTGGGATTTAAGAAACTATGGAACATGTAGAGGAACAAAGTGTCATATTTGCTTTTCAAAGCTGACAATCTTACAGCATTGTGCTCAGACAGGAAGTAATGGTTTTGCAAGAGTAAACAAATGCAGTAACCTTATGAAGTAGCTGTATAACGCCCTTTTGTTTCTCTCACACTTGTCGATTTTTGCCCAGAATTGGAATAAACCAACATGTTACATTGCCCCAAAATTGAACCTCTCCTCAGATCATTTGGTTCAGTTAACATTCATTAGCCAAATTAGATGAATTTTGCATGTCATCTGAATGTCATTTCTGAAGGCAAAATGCTGGCCAGTGAAGACATTAGTTAAAAGTATCCGTCCCTCACAACTTTGTGTCTTTAAACTGCTCTGAATTGTCTCAGAGTATCTGGATGTCATTCAGCTAAAATGTAGATCAAAACAAAAATGAACAAATAGTTTCCTAGTAATTAAAAACAAGATTTGCATCCTTAAAAACATAAGATGCTGCCAGAGTTCATCAACTTTTTTGCATTGTCCGTCTTCCTGTTCTCAGGGCAATGGAAGGGGAAGAGTTTGTACCTCCTCCGGAGTGTCCAGTATTCGAGCCGTCATGGGAGGAGTTTCAGGATCCCCTGGGCTACATCGCCAAGATACGTCCGATTGCAGAGAAGTCTGGAATCTGCAAAATTCGACCTCCACCAGTAAATATTGGTTTATGCTTTGGTTATGTTGAAGAAATGGCATGTTCCTTGTGTTTTATGTTTAATATGTGCAGCATGCATTGTGTTTAAACTTCTTATCCAGAAGTATGTTTCACCAGTCATCAGAGAGGCTCCTTTTGGTTTTAGTGACCTGAATGACCTAGATATTTATTTTTCCTTATTCTGTGTTGTCTGATATCTTTTGGTTAGCAGGCCGAACTAAACATAAGCTTGGCGATCCTGTATAACCAGTCAGACTTAAAAGGTTATCGTTTAGCTCTTGCAACTGGGTGGTTTCTAGTGCTGCTCTTAATTTAAATAATGTGCCATTTTTGGTATTAATTTGGTTAGGTGTAACATCAACAACAATAAAAGAAGATTTTCACTATGAGTCAAATATGAATTAAATGATTGATTTCCTTGGATATTTTTTGCATGTGGCAAAAATAAGAATTCACAAATGTTAAATAAGTGCAATATCTACCCAAAGGTGAGAAATTAAAAACATTAAAACCGCTATAAGAAATAGTTTTCGTTACATACTCCCAAAACAAAATTTTACACACCTTTAGTTGCCTTTATCTTCCATAATTGATATTGTTATATTACTTTGCTTCTCTCATAAAAATTTAATATATTGAGTCAACATTTGAGATGAATTCACTAAAGCAATTTATTACATAGCTACAAAGTTACACAACGGATTAAAAATATTTTAACAAAAGTAGAGTCTTATTTGCAGTGGAGAATATAGAGGATTACTGGAGGAAAACTGCAAATGGCGTACGGGTGTAAATTAAAGACTTATCACTGCTCAACTTTAGGGCATGTTGGACATAATCATGTAATAGTTGTCCTTCTAAATTCTAGTCTCATTACTGACAGGGCAGTATTTTTTTTCTCTATCAAGGTCCCGTATGAATCATTATTTCTACCAAGCTGACTGATGGGGAGGCAGGCCTTTAGTGATGTGAACTTCAGTTGCTCTTGAGTAGGCGACCTTAATTATCCTTCCCGCTTGAAGCTGAGGCAAATTCTTGAGCTTCCTGAGTTAAAACAGGGTTAAACCCAGACTAAGCTTACCATCTCATTAATCTCCAAGTCCATGTTCATTTGTTGTTTTTACTAAGCTCTTTGAGAGATAGAGGTCAGCATCAAAGCAAAAATTAACAAGTTTTTTTTTTTAGCTTACTAATTGTATGTCTTTGCTCCCAAATAGGACTGGCAGCCACCTTTTTCAGTGGAACTGGATACCTTCCGCTTCACCCCCCGTATCCAGAGGCTTAATGAGTTAGAGGTAAGTTCCTCTTTTTTTTCCTTTTTATCTTTTTACATTGTTGACAGATAATAGAAGGTGTTGATGGAGCAGGCCATAGTAATCACTCTGGTCCTTCTTGTGTCTTGTTTTAGGCGGAAACCAGAGTGAAGCTTAATTATTTGGACCGTATCGCCAGGTTTTGGGAGATTCAGGCATCATCCCTGAAAATCCCACATATTGAAAGGCGTATCCTCGATCTGTTCAGCCTGTCAAAGGTAATCATGAATTGAAATGTCTCCACTCAGAAAATCGATTATTAAAACAGATGACGATGTTGTTGTTTTTCCTCACCTATTATTAGCAAAAATAGTTGAAAACCTGATTTTCTCTTCCAGATTGTGACAGATGAAGGAGGCTTTGAGATGGTCTGTAAGGAACGGCGCTGGGCTCGCGTGGCCCAGAGGCTTGGCTACCCTCCAGGCAAGAACATCGGTTCTCTGCTGCGCTCGCACTACGAGAGGATCGTCTACCCCTTTGAAATGTTCCAGTCTGGTGCCAGCCTGCCGGTATCACTACCCATTCTCGTCTCTCCTTTTTTATGTTACTAGGGATGATCAGTTAATAGGTAGCATTCAAAATGAGTTGTCTTTAAAAAGTAGCTTAATTGCTGTTTGAAACAACACATTTTCTTTTGGTCAGAATCAAAATACTTACAACGATAAGTCATCTGTAGCATGTGTGGACACATTTTAATGTAAACCTTCTCTTCTTATGTAATTTCTAGCATTGCAAGCCAAAGCACTATGATGGTGAGGATGTGGATAAAGAGTACAAGCCCCACTCCATCCCCCTGCGACAGTCTGTGCAGCCATCCAAAATGAGCACGTACGGACGCAGAGCGAACCGCTGCCAGCCTGATGTGAGTCAGAGTACCTTTCCTTACTTGCCATCCAGTAAATTTGCATACTCCTGTGTAACCAGTAACCCTACACTGAATATACTTTGATCACTTGAATGTAATGTTTTGGATCACGTTACCGCATATGCACTGCGGCCTAAAAATAAAGCTTAGAAAATGATAAAAAGCTAACTTTTTTTATGTAGCTGCTTTTTAAGACCACAATAATTGCGTGGGTTTGGTGCAAATGTCAAAGAGGACTGTTAATAAAGACATTTATCTACCAGGTATTCAGGCTGTCTTGAGTTATAGTCACTTCATCAATGATGGCTTCTCACAGGACTTAAACCACATGCTGAAAATCCTTTTAACCGATGATAATATCTGTAATTATTTTCAAAGACCTCTAATCACAGTTTCATCTTAACATACATTAAAGGTCCACTAATGGATGTTTGTGTTTTTATGTTGTAATTTCCAGGACTTTAAACCTCTGTGAACAATAAATATATACTTACTATTTGAGGATTTGGATTGGACACTAATCTCTTGTAACGTATGTCAGTGGTGTAAAGTGTTAGTGCCCTTGCCCATCAGCCAAATGAATAACGACAGAGCTTCCATCATTACAGGCTCACAAACAGGCACGCCAACAATCCACTAAAGTGTTTGTTGGTTGACAGTCTCCTAGCGTGTACCATGCTGCCACATTATTAACTGTGCTCGTCAGTGTGCCCCCCCGTGCACTGGTTATAGTGCAGTGTTGCCAAGATGTGACAATGCACTCAGAGCGCATCCCAGCTTGCTTACTCTTCATCCTGCCATGCTGCTGTGCTTAACCCTGCTGTTTTCGCTCTCTGCTCCATGGCTGTCTTTTTTCATTTTCTGCTTTTTTTTCTGTTATTTTCTTCCATCTCAAACCAACTGTTTATTTCATAAGCCACTTTTTGTCACAAAGTTTTCATTTACATTAATGTTGCCCATACTCGGTGCAACGTTTGGACCAGCCTACATGCTGATTTCTTATGCTTGTTACATGCAAGCTAATGGTGCTTCATTTTCTAACCCCTCCTCCCCCAAGCACACACACACACACACCTTTTTAATTTTGCTTATTTAGTGAGATACTGAATTGGTGACCACTAAACTACATTTGATACAGAAAAAAATGTAATCACATTGACACAATTACAGATTACTGTCCAGAGGATTATAAGGAATGGGCTTTTGTATGCAATCCAGTGCTTTTGGGTTTTTTTTTTTTTAATCATTATTATTGGCCACCAGCTGGACTTCGTTATACTTAAGTATGCCAAATATCATGCATGATAAACTTGTCGGCAAACACTAGATTCCCATTTCTAAACACCTTTCCAAACCCATTTCTGTTTGGTGCCAAAGCTGCCCCATTTAGAATAAGTCGTGTTGATGCGACAGCTGAAACACGTCAGTTGTTGGCAGCAGCTCGTGAGGTCAGAGCCGAGATAACAGAAACACGGTCGTCTCAAACGATGTGCAAATGTATCTTTGTACTAGATTGGATTCATCCACAATGTTCTGGTGACATACTGGTCTATCAGGATGCTAACTGAACAAGACAAGGCCTTAAGTGATGCTCTCCTATCTCAAGCATTGCTAAATATAGTATCACTAATGCACAAAACAAACTATCTCGAAATTGAAAGAGAGAATTTAGTGTCTAGATTCTCTGGACCTTTTAAAGGGTCAACATTAGGGGTGACCCTTGTCTCATAATGTGTGCCAGTGCTAATTTTCCTACAACTTCTGGCTCTGTTCTTTCCAGGCTCTCTCCCTCCTCTCTCTTTTCTTATTTTCCCCTCTTGTCTTAGTTTATTGTTGCTGTTATTGTCTCCCCTTGCAGGGTCCAGAGGATCTGGCCCCCCATCCTCTCACCACTGGCTCTCAACTCATCTCTGCGGTACTGCCTCTTGAGCATATGAGCTCACCTTCTGCCCCCGCGCTCTCTTCCTGCCTCTTTTCCTAGACCACCTCACCCCCTCTGAAGTTGTCTAGATGTTTTGTTTTTATTTTAAATAACCACTAAAACATTTTCATTAACACGCATTCATGTGCCTGAGTTTCTCAGTGGTAGGGGAAACCCATAATAGAATCACATGACCGTTGTTATCATATCACTATATTGGCATTACAGTAGTGGTTGGTACAAGTTTTTTAAATAACCGTTTTTTATAGACCAGACAGTGAGCACAGAAAGGAAGATTTCCCTGGCCTGTTTCTTCTGATTATATTTAGGTTGTTTGTTCTTCATGATCATGCTCTTGGACTGAGACCATGTAGTCCCACATTGAACAAAGGTGTTTTTGGGCTTATTCAGTGTGTTTTTAGATATTCTGTTACAGATCTGGGGGGAAATCCTTGTTGCTTCTTAAATTCATGAATATATACAAAATTGTGTCTCAGTGCCAATGTTGTTGGGAACTAATGTTTCATGTGTCTTTAAAGGTTTACTGTTGGCTCTTGAAGAAAGTTTCACTTTATCCCGAGTTGCCAAACATACTTTCCTAGTTTAGCTGTTGGGCTGATGCGCTTTGTAGCTTGCTCTTTTTCACCCATCTTCTCTCTCTGTGGTTGTACTTGGCTTGAAATGCTTTGTCGCTGGGCTGTCTGTGTGCCTTTGCACTTTTGCCTTTTTCATCTTGCTACAGCAGCTAACCAGGTGGCTGCCTGCCTTCTTTTGAGTGCACTCACATGGAGGAACCTAGTAAGTTTAATTTAATCGGGTTCCACTTACAGAGCACTGTAGTCTGATGATGGACAGTAAAATATTTTGTTTAAAACACTGAAGCATTTTAAAACAATGACCCTTTTGAGCTGGTACTAGACTCAATATCTCTAGGTTTGATTGTTTGAGGCCAAACCATAGTGCGATTACCCTCGTTGTCTACTGTTTTCAGTTCCCATCCCACCTGTATAGTTCTTGGTCAACAAAGTTTTGGTGCTAGAATGAGGTGTCTTTTTTTTTTTTTTCAACAACCTGTTTTTGTTAAATATACAACAAGCAATGGGCAGCCAGAGTTGCATCATCTACGACAACTGAAGGGAACAATTGTACGCAGGCGGCAAAGACACAAAAACGCACTTCTTACATCGCCCTCCTCGGGAAAAGCTCTTGAATGTCATCTTTTATGGAATTGCATCTGTCCAGTTTTTCTGCCATGATCGGCCATGATAATGTTGTCATGACATGTGTACACGAAGTTTCTTGACTGCATGCAGGCTACCAAATCCTTGGTGCACACCTGAATGGAGAAAATGTTCATTTGATTAAATTTTGAGGATTAAAGACTTCCAGTGTTAAAACACCCGAAATGGAAGTTCAGAAAAGACATTATGAGTTGGAACCTGAACTGGGAGTTTTATGAAGTCCTGCTTTTTATGTGGTTTTAGATCGACAGTGAAGTGACATTAAGACCTCTTGTGTTTCCACTTACATTGCCGATTACACATGACTTGTTTGTACTGTTTGCAATCATACGGCAGACTAGGCCTAGCGCTGTGGACAAACAATTTCAGAGATTCTGTGAAAAGTAATCACTGCACAAAAATAATTTAATACAAGAGAGTCTAAAATACAGTAATGACATATTCACTACAACTTTCATTAATTTAGTGTTTTACCCATTTTTGCAAGGAAAAAAAAACACATTTTCAAAGGAGCATATCTCTTTAGATTGTCACTTGGATGTCTCAACATATTCAAAAGCTTCTTGCTGCAAGAAGACAAGTTTCACTGCAGTCTACTGTAAAAGAGAGACTGAACAGTATGCCTCCAGCAGTAGAAAGTGAGAAGAGGAAATGTAACAATGATTCTGAAGCGTGGCGTAAGAATGCACCAGTGTCTGAGCTTTAGTCGAGACTAATTCAGTTTTGTCCCAGCCAAAGTTAGAGCAGCTTTGAGGACAGTACCCTTTTGATATTCGTCTTACTGCTGTTCAGAATGAGAGTCAGCTATCATGTAACTACAAATAACGCAGCAAAAGTTTGAAATGTGATTGGAACAGGAAACTGTCTGTTTAAGTGTGACCTCTTCCCACGCGCTTGTGCATTAAACTACATGTCTAAAATAAGGAAGCTTGCTCGTTACATGCCACAGCCACACTATGGAAAATAAACATCACCTGCTTTTGTAAATGACAGTACAGAACAGAAGATGTGCTATTAAAGAAATAATAATTTTGTGTTTCTGTCAGTAATTAACAGTAGATCAGCTTCTCCAGTCTGCTGTGTGAGCAGGCAGGGATGCCGAGATCACATCCAAGTGGTCTAGACCTAAAATGGTAATAGTCGAGACCAGTGGGCGAGACAGAGATAATGGGTGTGATAGGAAATGGAAAAAACATAATGAGTATTAGAAAAATATCTAGACTACAGCTACTTCTGCAACCCTGCTCAGTGGTTATAATTCCACAAAAAATAAAGTGTTTATCTTTTAGAACAAATGACAGCCTAAGTTGACTTAAAATATTTATTTTCTTATACAGATAATACACTTAGACCATCACAATTAACACAAACTAATACCCTACCCTAACTGTATGGTTGCAACTTCTGGTGATTGTGTGTTCTGGTGGTGGGTCTTTTAGCTTTAAACTTTTTCTGTGATGTAGGTTAACTTTTCCTTACTTTCTAACCAAGCGTAATCCCTTCTTGTGATGCATTGCTATGCTCTCTTGTTTCAACCGTTTGTTCTGCATTTGGCCTAAACCCTTGCTTTGCTCTGTGTGCTGTGGAGATTAGTTGTTTTCTTGCCGATGCCCTTTTGACAAACATGTACTGTCATCCACACAGCCGGAGCCCACAGAGGAGGACATAGAGAAGAACCCAGAACTGAAGAAGCTCCAGATCTATGGCGCAGGGCCCAAGATGATGGGACTTGGACTGGTGGCGAGGGACAAAGGCCTCAGGAAGAAAGGTAAGTACCAAGATTGCAACCTTATTTAACCACCTTCTCAGACACATAGTTAAATGTATAAAATCTGTAACAATCTGGCAACAATACTGTTGAGAAATCTTGAAATTCGAATGCAGAACAGAAACTATTGCCCCTTTTCCACTAGTACCTACTTCGGCTCGACTCGACTCGACTCGCCTCGGTTTGTACGCGTTTCCATTACGTGTTAGTACCTGGTACCAGGTACTTTCGTAGTACCCTACTCGGCCGGGGTTCCAAGCGAGCTGAGTCGAGCCGAAAATGTGACGTCGGCAGACGGCAGGCCACTGATTGGCCAGGGCCTGGACGTCACTAGATGCGTCGGGAGAGCGACTCGTTCTTAAGAGTCAACCGCGCCATTTTTAAAACGCAATAACAACAACGAACACGATCAGAGATGGCTGCACAGAAATCAACCCCGCGGATCAACGACGAGGTGCAGACATTTCTTTGTCTGGTGGCCTCCATTGCTCCGTGAAGTCGCTTTCGTGTTTGTGTGTCGTCGCATAACAAATGACGTCGCTGGAGTTTCGGCACGTTGCGTTACACGGCGGCCCCACCCACGCTGAGGTGGTACTCTATTGTAATGGAAAACGACCGAAACTGAGTCAAGTCGAGTCGAGTTTTGAGGCGAGCTAGCGAGCCGTAAAGTAGGTACTAGTGGAAAAGGGCCATTTGTTGATTCAACTAAAGGCATAACTTGGAAAAGCGGCAAGTCAAATAAATTGTAGACATTGAAGAATTTGTTTTTTATTTAGATACTAACATCCGGCCAGCTTGAATCCCTGCAATGTAAAAATCACTGATTACCTTTGATTTTAACACTCCTTGTTCTTCTTTTTAGATGAGCTGCCTCAGACGGTCACCATAAAAGAAAACACATCTCCTGCTCCTGGTGATGTCTCAGTGAAAGCCGAGCCACTGGAGCCTCAAGAGAGGCAGAGCGACGGGAGTACGTCCAACCCCCAACCGCCTCCCCCCAGCGTCACAGTCAAGACAGAAGTGAAGAAAGAAGAACCGGAGGGAGTGGATGGGAAAGACAATGATGAAGAGGAGGATGATACAGATAGACCGTGTACCAAAATGACCATGAGGCTCAGACGCAACCTCAACAACCCACAGTGTGTAAGTAGGCCATTGAAGTTGGGATTAACATACCAAAATTACATATTAAAATATCTTGATAAGTCAAAATGATTCTACAGGGCTGTAGACACAATACATTGTACTCTGTTACTTGTAACTCATTGCTTACAGGGCACTGTGGTTGTCTGCTCCAGTTAAAAGTGAGCCACACTCATCAGGCTCTAAGCACCAGAGTCAGTGTTTTTGTACTTTTGTCTAACTTTTTCAAAGGTGGATTCTTTTGTGTGTCGGATGTGTGGTCGTGGAGATGACGACGAGAAACTCTTGCTGTGCGATGGTTGCGATGACAACTACCACACGTACTGTCTACTCCCCCCACTCACTGATCCTCCCAAAGGCAATTGGCGATGCCCTAAGTGTGTGGCAGAGGTAAGTTTAATAAAACACTCTGTAATATTCATGGTGTGTTTACTTACGATATTAGTCCTTGTATGGACATCTTTTCAAACGTTTTTTTTTTTTAGGAGTGCAAGAAACCTGCAGAGGCTTTTGGCTTTGAACAGGCTACGAGAGAGTACAGTCTGCAGAGTTTTGGTGAAATGGCAGACGCCTTCAAAGCAGATTACTTCAACATGCCTGTCCATGTAAGTGCACCCACACGAGGTGTCACCCATTCATTATGAAGCACGACTCTGTCCTCACTGGTGATAATGTGCGAGACTGATCTCAAGCCTGTGTGTTGTTTGTGGCCTAGATGGTTCCCACTGAGCTTGTGGAGAGAGAGTTCTGGAGATTAGTCAGTAGTATTGAGGAAGACGTGACAGTGGAGTATGGAGCGGACATACACTCCAAAGAGTTTGGTAGCGGCTTCCCGATGAACAATGGCAAGAGGAAGCTGACGAAGGAAGAGGAGGTACGCATGTTGTTGTTTTCTTTCGTAACTTCAGTATTTTATGTAATCTATCCAAGAAGTACATTTTAATTGCTGTATCGCGACTACAGAAGCCCACCGCAGCACTGTAGAAGTCCCTGCTCAATTCAGAGATGCTCTTGAAAATAATGTTAACATTAACGGAATCTGAACTGCACAGTTTTGATTACAGAGCTAAAAGCAGCTGAGAGAACAGAGTGTGCTACCCGTACTATTATTGTCTGGTTGTTATGGGGATTAGTAGGCGCATGGTTGAGATGGCGATGAAACATAAAAAAGATTCACATTTGTAACCAGTGACAAATGTTTACAGCAGCCCCTGCTGAAAATAAATTTGGATTATTTTTTTTGGCTGTTGCTCTAATAATATGTCAGTCTTCAATCTGGATCAATTAGCTGTGTTTTGTTTACACTTATTGATTCAGATTCAAATTCAAACTATGGGTTAGTCTATAATCCAGAAAGGAGCTGGGTAACATACTTGCTCAAACATCATTGATAGTTCATTACACTGTTTTCTCTGTGGATCAGGACTATGCCCGTAGTGGCTGGAACCTGAACGTGATGCCCGTGCTGGAGCAGTCCCTCCTGTGCCATATTAATGGAGACATCTCTGGGATGAAGGTGCCCTGGCTTTATGTCGGCATGGTATTCTCAGCTTTCTGCTGGCACATTGAGGATCACTGGAGCTACTCCATCAACTACCTGCACTGGTACAGAATGCTTTTTGTGTATTGTAGTGTGTTTGGTGTTGTAACATACAGAATATGATAACATTGTGTGAAAGACTTTAACTCTCCCTCTTTCTTCTTCACTTCTCACCTATCTGTCATCTCTAGGGGCGAACCCAAGACTTGGTATGGAGTCCCCTCTGTGGCAGCTGAGCACCTTGAGGATGTGATGAAGAAACTGACGCCAGAGCTGTTTGAGTACCAACCTGACCTCCTGCACCAGCTGGTCACCATCATGAACCCTAATATCCTCATGACTCACGGCGTACCGGTCAGTCTCACACACAGATGCACACAGCTGAACACAGCTGAAATGCTTTATTTTATTTTTTTCATGTTTTCTTCAATGGATTGTGTTTCTGGTCAACAGGTTGTGCGCACCAATCAGTGTGCTGGCGAGTTCGTCATCACCTTCCCCAGAGCCTACCACAGTGGTTTCAATCAGGGATACAACTTTGCTGAAGCTGTTAACTTCTGCACCGCAGACTGGGTATGCCTGTTTACGCCATCTGTCTCAAATCGTCATTTCATATCGTTTACAATGCTGCCTAAACAACACAGCTCTTCTCTTTCCACCTCAGCTGCCTGCTGGCCGTTCCTGTATTGAGCACTACCGTCGTCTGAGGAGGTATTGTGTATTCTCCCATGAGGAGCTCACCTGTAAAATGGCCGCCTCCCCGGAGAAACTAGACCTCAACCTGGCCGCAGCTACACACCGGGAAATGTTTATTATTGTTCAGGAGGAGAGGAAGCTGCGAAAGAGTCTGATGGAAAGGGTGAGACACAGAAATAGATTTTTAGTAATGTTTTGTTTCTGTTTTTATCCATTTATTTATTTTATATGGGTAACGAATAAGAGTCCAGTTTGATACCCTTGATTTATTTGTCCAATATTGTGCTGCATATATTCATGTTCTTGTGGGAAAATGGGAAATACTCTGATTGTTTAATAATACCTTTGTGTGGCACCTGCAGGGCATTACTGAAGCAGAGCGTGAAGCATTTGAGCTGCTGCCTGATGATGAGAGGCAGTGCGACAAATGTAAGACCACGTGCTTCCTCTCTGCTCTGGCCTGCTCCAACTGTCCTGAGCGTCTGGTGTGTCTCTATCACACTCAGGATCTGTGCAACTGCCCCACTGAAAAGCTCTACCTCAGGTATTTATCTCTTGTTTAGCTGTGGGTGTGTGCGCGTGCTTTGGAGTAAGCCATAATACACTAAATTGTAGTAGTAGTTGTGAAGTAGTCATTTGAAAGACGATGTAAAATTCTTTCTAATTTGATCTCCACTGGCTGTTTTTAATCTTTCCTGTTGTCTCTTCGCTTTGCAGGTACAGATATACCCTGGATGAGTTGTTAGCCATGTTACATCGATTAAAGGTGCGGTCCGAGTCCTTTGATTCCTGGGCCAATAGAGTAAAAGAAGCACTGGAGCAGGAAGAGGGAAACAAGATAGGTGGGGAAATCAACATTAAGTCCGTCCCTAACCATGCTTTCAGCAGAAAATTATGATCTTTAAAGATATTGGCTAAGACCAAATGCTTCTCAAATTGCAGGAATTGAAGACCTCGAGATGCTGAAGACGGAAGCAGCAGAGAAAAAGTTTCCAGACAACGAACTTCTACGGAAACTGAACACTGTTCTTAAAGACATTGACCGGTGCCAGAAGACAAGTACTGAGCTCCTCAGTGACTCAAAGAGCAGGTATGGTGGAACACAAACTTAACATTAACACAAGCTTTTCAGTTACATGTGCTTACAAATTGTTGTTTTTTAGTGAAAGCAAGATGACTTTGGCGGAGCTGAAATCCTTGGTAGAGACGATGCAAAATCTGCCATGTGTGATGAACCAGTTGGAGGAAGTGCAGGTGAGATGTTATGTCACACTAAGCCAGCTCGTATTTTCATCTGATTTTATCCGTACAGAAGTGATAAAACTCCTGGTTTACCTCTGTACCGTCTGATTTTCAGGCGGTTCTGCGGACAGTGGAGGAATTTCAGGGCCGGGCTCAAGCACAGGTCAATGACAGGGACTGGAGAAGGGACTCTCCGCCGCCTGAGCAGTTGGAGGCTTTGTTGGAGGAGGGGGCCAAGCTGCTTGTAGTCGTGCCGGAGTGTAACTTACTCCAGGGCCTAAAGGAGCAGCCATTGGCCATTGGCTGACGGAGGTGAGACGCACCCTGGGGACAGAAGGAGGGGAGAGGCAGGAGGTGACGCTAGATGTGTTGAGGAACCTGATGGAGGCAGGCTGCAACGTACCCCAGAGTGTGTCCGTGGAGACAGCCATGGCAGAGCTACAGGAGCTGCTCACAATCGCAGAACGCTGGGAGGAGAAAGCACAGATCTGCCTCGAACAAAGGTGAGAGAATCAAGTCATTTGACGTCATTTTACAACCTGTTTATCCTGGTGCAGAGACGTTAAATTATTTCTTTGTCATGGTTTTGTTCTTCAAAGGCAAAAGCACCCTCTTTCCACCCTGGAGGCAATAGTAAATGAGGCCCAGCTCATTCCAGTAAAGCTGCCCAACATTCTGGCTCTACAGGACTGTCTCACTCGAGCACGGGCCTGGGTAACAGACCTGGAGGAAATCCAGGTAAAATCCTCCTTCATTTGTAAATTAATTGATATCAGTCAAATGCGTGGAATTGCAAAATATTCTGTACCTTACATTTTTATATTATTTTTAATTCTTTTGTTTTGTTTTGTTTGTAGAATGGAGAGCATTACCCCTGTCTGGATGACCTGGAGGGCCTAGTGGCCATTGGACGGGACTTGCCAGTCTTCATGGAGGAGCTAAGGCAGCTGGAACTGCAGGTAGCCAGCGCTCACTCCTGGAGGGACAAGGCCAGCAAGACCTTCCTGAAGAAAAGCAGTCCGCACAGTCTGTTGGAGGTAGGCAAAGCGCAGGAAACAGGAACTTGTGTTAAAATGTAACTGGATTTCTGTGAACACTGAACAACAAGATAATTTATTGGTGTACTAAAGTCAGTACAGGATTCCACTTTAGAAGCCAAGCTGCAGGTAAGCCGACTTTGATGAGAGTTTGCGTTAAATTCCAGTGTTTCCCCGCAGGTATTATGTCCTTGCGCGAAAAGGCGAGAGAGGCGAGATGAGACAGAGCTGTTAGATGAACCTTTAGACGATTCTGATACCAACACTCTGGGCCTCTCTGCTCAGGACCTGAGAGACCCCGCAGCTATTGTGAGTTTACTGAGCATGTCACTGTCTACTTTTAATCTTTCTGAGATTTAGTTGTCTTTTTCAAAGCGTTTTATGCATGAATGCTATGTGAACTTCTGTGTCTTGTCTCCAGGTGATGGCATTCAAAGAAGGGGAGCACCAGGAGAAGGAGGCACTACTGAGGTTACAGAAATTAAACATGTGTAAATCTGGACTTAACACTGCAAGTTACAAGGAGGACAAGGAAAACGGGAGGTGGGACGTCGCCATGGAGACGGACACATCCAGCCACTCAGAGAACTCTGTACAGGAGAACGGTAACAGTAACCACACCTGTGCCGCTCCTCCTCAGACAGTGTGTGTGTGCGCTGGTCAGCCTCGCGCCCCTCAGCTCCGCTGCCATCTGTGCAAGGACTGGTTCCACGGTGGCTGCGTTCCCTTCCCCTCCCTGCTCCCCTCCTCCGGACCAACAGTGAACCCCCTGTGCTGGTGGGACTGGGACTCGCGCTTCTTGTGCCCGCGATGCCAACGGTCACGGCGCCCACGCCTGGAGACCATCCTGGCGTTGCTTGTCGCCCTGCAGAGGCTGCCAGTGCGTCTGCCTGAAGGAGAAGCGCTGCAGTGTCTCACAGAGAGGGCGATCACCTGGCAGGGCCGAGCCAAGGAGGCACTGGAGACACCAGAGCTGCAGCGAGCGCTTGAGAGGCTGCAGGAGCTGAAAGAGAGTCTCCATTTTGAAACAAAAAAAGAGGAAGAAATAGAAAAGGGGACAGAGAGGAGCTCGGTGATTGTTTTATCTGACTCCGAGGGAGGGGAAGGAGAGGATGGAGTCATTGATCTGACAGAGGAGAACTCTCCTAAAAAGAACACCAAGGAACGCAACGGCACTCAGGTTAACACCTTACTCTGACTCTTTGTTTTGATATTAATCCAAATATTACAACTAAATGTAAACTAAGTAACTAACTAGTAATTATTATATTTGATCTGATACGTCTTCTGTCAGCTGAATGATAATTGATGATCTAAAAATTTAATTGCCACTTCACACTTTCTTATCTTGCTGTATGTTTTATGCAATGCTTCTTTGCCTACAGGCTGGATGCGAAAATGGCATCAGCAAGAAGTCAAATGTTACAGGTAAGACGGTGTGTTAATTTAAAAGTGATTTCATTGGTTGTGTAGCATGGTCCAAGCAGACACCGGTCCTGACAACTCTTATTCTCTGCTCATTTCTCAGGTGTGGGGTTTCTGCTAACCCTGCTGCCTTTGCTGAAAGGCCAGGTAGTGGAGCTCTCACCGGCCACCAGGGTCCGGCTGGAGGAGCTCCAGCTGGAAGGAGACCTGTTGGAGGTGTCCTTGGACCAGACACTCCTCATCCACAGAGTCCTGCAAGCTGCCTCTCTTCCATGCAGAGAAACATTGCACACACTCATTCAGGTCAGGAAAATAAAATAAAGCTCAGTAAATCATTTTGTAAATTGTCACTGTTGCAGTCTTCCGTAGATCGGTGGAATAGTGTGAAACCTTTAGCACAAATGTGTATAATGTCACCCGCCCATGTGCACAAGATCAAACAAACCACACAAAAAAACACAGCTCGACACTAGTGATAAAAAACCACGAGCCTACCTGTAGTTTAGGATCACACTGGTGCCACGACTGTTGTTTCCTTTGTTCTATTATCATTTAATATAATAAATTACATATGTTTGTAACTGAGGTACACTACATGATCACTACATGTTAAAAAGTATTTAACCTGAACCTGATTTGTTGTTTTATCAAGACTAAAAGTCCAGCTGACTGAACCTTTTAGCAGTTTTTTTTTAAGGAGAAAATGGAAAAATAAGCATATGCATTTGCATATGTTTCTTCTCTCACGCTCTTAGATTGAGCTTGAAGAGCAGAGGCGAAGCGGCCGCGGACGAGCGAAGGACTCCAAAAGGAAGAGAAAGAGCCACAGAGGCGGCAACGGGGAAGGGGCAGGAGAAAGATCACTGGATGCATCAGAGTCAAAGAAAACCTGCCCCCTCAGCCACAGCCCCTCCCCTCACTTACCTGTCCAGACCCATCCAGAGGTAACGTCTCGATCATGTCAACTTTGATTTTTACCCTGTTTATACATTTTTTATTGTGTCTTCAGTTTTATTGGAGACTAACATTTTTATTTGTTTTTTTCCTTTTGACAGACTTTGTGATGTAGTCCCTGTTTAAGCAGAGTCGTCGGAGGATTTGAAGGGACAGAGCATTCTGTGCCAGAAGACAGTGTCATGTTATAGAAAGATACAGGACCCCCTCGCCCCTTCTGTTATACCCTTCGTCCCTTCTCATCCCTCAGTCGTACATTCATACACTAAAAGAGCGATGACTCTTCTCCTACACTCCACCTCTCATCCGAACCTCAGCCATATCTCACCTGTCATGATTATTTTCAGACTCGTCGTCTTACCTAAACTTTATTCTCCAGCATCCCTGGACCCATTTCTCCTGTGAACATATTAAGACTGTGTTGGACCGATGTGGGACTTGCCGCAATAGGAGCGTCTTTGGTCTAGAGTTGTTTCTGAGGTCAGTCAGTATGCTCTGTTATCCCAACTGTATTAAATGCTAGTTCAGCTGAAGCCTGTTTCAGCACCGGCAGTTGCAGTTTCATTTCACTTGAGCCCACTCATTGAAGTTGGATAAGCTATGGGTTTATTTAGAGACAGTTCTGTTTGGGCATGAACCCTGAAGCTGAGGTACAGCAGGAGATTTCAACAGCTGATCTTAGACAACAGCACCGTGGTTACAGTTGTTTTTTTTTTTTAAAGTTGTACTGAATCTTGTGTTTGATGCTGTTTTTGAGGGGACATGCATTTTGAATAAACTGAGTAAATTTTGGGAAGTGTTAAAAACAGGCATTAATGTTTTTGGTGCTACTTTCCCAAAATGGATATCTGTACCTCTTGGATATGTCTATTCTCCTCCCTTCCATCCCCTCAAAGCCTTTTTTTTTTTTTTTAAAGCCTATCTTTTTGACTCCATGTTTTATTCCTTTCAGTTTTACCTCTTTTTCTTCCTCCCTTGTTCTCTCTTTGAAAATTAAGGTAACTTCACTGTAACACACTTTGTCACAATTTATTTTGTTTCCTGGGATAAATTTATTATATTATTATTATTATTGATATTGCAGACACACAGTTGTCGTGAGTTTGTGTATAAACTTTTCATTTAAATGTTGCCTTTGTTTCTTTTCACTCTTGTTAGAAAAATAAAGGTTTAGAATTGTTTAGGATATGACGACTTATTATTTCTCAAGTCCTGAGATCAGTAATCAATGTTCTCCCAAAGACTTGTGAAAATGACACACAGCAGCAATCACACAGTACCAAAACTGTTTTCATGATCACAGCATTTATTTAGAAAAGCTTTCACCGTGAAATGGCAGACACAGGACATCACAATATTGAACAAGTACACCATGTTTTGTCTATACTAGAATTTTATGCGAGTTCATAGAAGGACACATCCACAATTACAGTATGGTAACGGCTTTTAGTCTTTACATACATGGAAAAAAAATCTTTTCTGCCTCAATATCAAACATGCATTTAAGCCAAATTAAAAATCAGCTTCTGTTCATTGGGTGTTAGAAATCAAGTCACCCCGGTCTTGGCTGGTTTTGTCATTCAAAGTACTTCTGCTAGAAAAATTATCCAGGAACATGTTGTGAGTACAGAATTAAAAAGTGAAAACCTCTGAATGAAGTCTGGGGAATGACACATCTGACAGGAAACGTAGAAAAACAACAGTTGATGTAGCTGCAGACCAAATTGACAGGGATTATTTTTTGTAGCAAAGAATAATCACTCACAATGAAAAAGCCGTCTTCACAGTCAACTTAGAAGTAAATTATATTGCATACTGACCAAATCTTGTTGGTCTGGAAAAAGCAGGACATTTTAAATAGCAAATGTGCCTTTTAGAAAGAAGCAATATCAAATGTTTTCTGTGCTTTTCTTTTAGAAAAAAAACAAAATAGCAAGCCCATCAGTTGCTCTGTGCTTCAGTATTTACGCCCTCAGCTACAGTATTCAGCCTTTTTGTGTCGCTTTGAAAATTGTGCTCTACAGTCAAGTCTGCCTGAAAGGAAGGCACCGCTCAGCTCCTCGTTATCAAAAAGCATCTGTGGTCTGACTGAATGATGTTGCGTTTCCTGTGTAAAAACAAAGGAGCATTTGAACATGAACACAGCAAGGAGGAAAAAATACTACATTAACTGGCACACACTATTCTTTTGAAAATGTCCTCTCAATCAGAAGTCCTTTATGGACACTGAAAATACAGTTTTATGGCACAAAAGTGGCTTTTTCTTAAAATGTTTTAACAGCTGCATGCCTCTGAGCCCGACTTTTGATTTTCCTCTAATCTGTCAGTCATAAAAATGTAGGGGCCCACAAAGATTACTTTTATATTGTGCACTCCTTCTCTAATGGCCGTCTCTTGCGCCACCTCTCCTTTATGTAAGAAGACAAATCTGAAGTGGTGATGTATTTTTAAGTGGACTCCTCTGAATGTCTTACTGTTTCAAAAATGGTAATCTGTGCTCTGTTTCCACTTCATGTCTCTGCAAGTCTGTCCACTTGTCCATCACACTTCTTTTTTTGTCTTGTGCATTGGCTGTGATGTCCAGATTTTAAATGTGACAGGCTGGTATTGGTACCTGTGTAAAAGATGAAATCACATTTTTCACACGTGAGAGATAAAGTATAACTGGCTGGAAAGCATTGTTATGACTGGTCCACTCAACCAGACAAAACTGAAGACTAATCCAGTGTGGTTTGACAATATTGGTAATGTGTGTGTTGTCTTTTGGTTTGGTATGACACATACTGTTCCTGAACACAAACGTTAGCATTCTCGTTCATGAGCTTATGTCCAATATAAACAGTTTAGGGCCTAACATATGCATCTTTATATTACCAACATGGACTTTCAGAACATTGCTGCATCCCTGCAGACAAATACTCTATTTGTGCTAAGGTGTACTGAAGCAGCTTGTGGTCATCCTTTAGGCCCTATGAAAACATCTCAGACTGTGGTGACAGACAGCAAGGGGTTGTAGACTTTCTTCCCGTCAGCAGACCTGGTCCCATGGGCCAGTAACTCCTGTATCGTGATCCAGTTGTCCAGGATTCTGCGACTGCGCTTCTTCATGCTCCTGCGGTGGCACAGCTCTAGGATGGAGGGGGGTTCTTGCTGATGTGTCGTCCCCTGCTGTCCTCCACTGCTGCCACCCTGCTCCCTCTCGCGCTCCCTCAAATAGTCAAGACGACTCTGCATCATGAACTCCCTGCGCCGCCGCTGCTCACGGGCCTTTAGCAGCTGCTGCTTGCGCTCCTCTTTGCTCCAGTAACGGCCCATTTTCATTTCACTCACAGCATCGTCGTCTGTTGTCATGCCACTGCGCTCCTCTCTGATCTTCATGGCACGCGCCTTAAGGAGGCGATCCCTCACAGGCCGCTTGGCCACGTAGCGTGAACCATCACTGCGTATCTTTACCTTCCACTCCATACGAGGGGAGGCAGGCATCAGTGGAGGGGACAAGGATGCAGTGCCTTGTGCCTGGGCAACATCCTTACATGTGCTACCCAAGCTCATTGGGCTGGCATTACCCCCTGTCTCCATGCTGGGAGCATCTCGGACTGCACCAAGCCGCTCAGAGGTGGAGGGAGACCTTAGCTGCATGCAGCTCAGATAGCGCTGAGGCGGCTTTGTTTCAGTCTGGCGGCGGGACAGGTAAGGGCTGTTATCTGCACTGCATCCACCAGGCCTCTCAGCTGTCCCATTGGCTTTGGGGTTACGTCTCACCCCTCCATCTGAGCCACGCCTGGTTCCTGCATCCCGGGACAAGGACCTAACCTTAGCTCCGGGGCTGGATGTCTTATCCTCGGCTCCTCTCCTGTGAGAGTGGGGAGAGTAGAATTGGTTGAGGTTTGCTTGTATCCCATCTACTCTTTCGGCCCTGGTTCCTTTATCTCTCTGCCTAGTGGAGGTTGGAAGCTGCACAGCTGCTGGTAGAAGAGGCTCTCCTCCTTCTAGGCTCTGTGTAGAGGGTGATGGGTACTGTTCATTGACCAGAGGGGTGCTCCTGCAACTTTCCCCTCCAGTGTTGTAGGCACTCGTACTGTCTTTATCTGAGCGCTCCCTCTCTGGGAGTTCATTGATATCTGACAGAGCATGATGACAGGACTCCTCACTGACCAAAGTACCATTAATGTCCAAGCGTCCAGCTCCTACTCCGGCCCCTGCACTTGCTCCATTCTTGTCCTCGAGTGGCCAAGCCTTCAGGCAACGCTCCCTCAGCTGCTGCATCTTCTGTGCCCTCAAGATGTTACGGCACTTGAACTCCAAGTGCCGCAGTTCCTCTTCCAGAAGGGCCATCTCATGCGGCGTCAGGCTCTCATTCCTGTTCACATCCAGTGACACTCCCCCCTCCTCTTGCGCCGGCCCCTGACCCCCCAGTAGTAGCAGATCATTACTGTTCTTCTCGTAGTAACACTTGATTTCCAGGAGCTCTTTGTACCTCTCACACTCCTCCTCAGTTAGCCCAGGCATCATCATCCTCACGGGATCTGCCATGTAGGCCCTCTCCAATCGCTCCACCTGTTCCAGCCCTCCACCATTAACACAATCCAGCCCTAAGAGGGAGTCTGTGCTGAACTGGAGGTCCTGGGAGTGCAGCAAAGGTGGCGTATCCCCTCGGGTAGACAAAAACTTACGCATGCTGCCAGGTGTATTGGTTGCGTTGGTATTGGAGGCACTAGTGTGGTCATCTCCCAGAAGGTCATGTTCCGAAGACTCTTCATAGCGTGTGCTTTCATCTGTGCGCCCCACCCCACTGTCCAGCTCTTGGCTGTTACTCAGCACTGTCTGGAGTAAATCAGGCGAATCCCTGTTCACTGAGCGGCTGTGGCTACCTAGTACACCCCCACCAACAACGCTGCCTGGTCCAGCACACAGGACGGAGGTGCTGTTCCCGACTCTGTGGCTGCTGGGCAGGTGAACAGCATTGTCCAGTGGCTCCAGATCCAGTTCATCGGGGTCCAACTGGTTGTCATTCTTATAGGTAAAGGTGTACCAGGCACAGATAGTTGAATTTGGAGGATGGCATTGAAGTGGAGGTATGTAGATCATTGTTGAAAAGAAAAAGAAAAGACAAAGGAAGACTGTTCATTAGAATGTGTGTGTAATGTTATTATACATCTTAAGGTGTAAAGATCCTGTCCACTCAAAAATGTTTTCCTTGTTACTATTTGAGCTTCAGTGTGCAAAATGATGTATGCGCAGAGTTAGACCTGCAGCTCCCTGTAGTTGCTAGAAATCAATTAACTAAAAGACAGTGAAATTCTTCATATAGTTGAGGGGGACTGCAGAATTGGGGGATAAATCTCTGCAGTTTCATCACAGGTGAACACGTTCTCATTAAATCTAGTCACTTGATCCTCTGTTAATGTAAAGAATATTGATTACCACAAGTTGCAGCACATTTCTGAACTGATGGGAAAAGTAGTGCTCTTTTCAGTCACTAGATGGAGCTAGTGCAGTGTAAAATTTTAACATCATTTCAGTACGCTGCAGTTGCATTTGGTTTCCACTGAGTGATTTGTCTATAGAGAAAAACAAAAATTGATAGAGAAAGTGATAGAGCAAAACCAAAAATTGGATCTAAATGGACTGCATTGAAATCCAAATCCATACCAAGGAAATCATTTTTTCATGGCCAAGTACCCAGTATTCAAAGATAAAATGTCTATCCAAAATGCTCCAGTCTTTAGAGAATAATAATACCTAATATCTCTTAAATGCTGTTGTTGTTGTTTCTCATCTGTTCATGTTGCAGTTTTGATTGGCAACTCTGAAGCTGATCAAATATAATGTAAATACCTGTGCTTGAATCACTAAACAATTCACTCCTGAGAGCGCAGTTGATCTTGGCTAATTGGTCTGATTTGAATGTGAGTTGCGTGCAGACTGCGAGACAAGAGGTATTGATTATCTTCATCTTCATTCTTATTCTTCGACAACCCCTCCAGTTCTCTCTCTGTCTCCCCCAAGACAACAGATCAAGCTTTAATCTCTGCTTGTGCATTTCCCTCTGATGATCCTCCGTCTTGCCCGCTCTCACTTGAATCTTAATGTGGGCCCATGCCTGTGCAATATAAATCTTGTCAGCCTTTCACAGGTAGCACTTGCACTCATCTCACCCAATGCAAGGACGTATTTAAAAAGAGGAAAGCTTATGTGTGTGTGTGCCTTTGACTGAGACCATTTTAATGAGTGCCTTTTAAATCTGCCCTTTAGCTCCTTCCATATAAATGCAGCAGGCATACAGATTTTTGTATTCTCACACATGGTATCTCCATCTGCAGCTCATTTTTACAGTGGTGTGCACTGAAATTTAATATGGTCTGGGTCGACGTGTGTCAAAGTTGTTTGTTTACAAGTCATTTGTCAGAGGGGTGTTATTGAGGGGCATGGGGTATGTTACAATGCCCTCATATCTGCTAGAGGAGTGACCTTGAGGGAAACAAAGCGGTGCCACATTAGCACTGTGAGTACAAGCACTATTTGTCTCTGCCTCTCTCCCTTAGCGCTATCTGTGTTCTCATCACCACACCTCTTTGCTTTTACTCAAAGCAGGGTACCATGATCTTTCTTGCATCCCCAGTTCCTTTTCTTTATGCTCTGCCTGCGCCGTCTCCCTCTCAGTTTCATGACGAAATGTTCACATAGAGCACCACCTCCACATACCTAAGCATGTAAACTCATTTTGGGGGAGAAGAATGCTTTTCTTTTTTTAAGGTCAGTATTCGGACTGAGCCTCGCAGCCCGCTCTCCAAAGACGGCCTATCCAATTTCCTTACCTCTATCTCGGGTCGTGCAAGGAGCAGGGAGACATTAGTGCTGTCCTCTCTGGTGAGAATAGCCACCGCCTCCTCCCTGTCCTGGATGTCCACTCCATTTATCTGGCAGAGAGAGGGGCATAAAATCGAGCTAATGTCAGATAACGAAAGACCCTTTACAAGACTAGATTCAATTAAATTACTCAATTCAGGGAATAGTTTTTCATTAGAATTGCTTGAAAAAGAAGTCTCTGTTTAGCTTAATAGCATGATTAATGGTATTCAGCCTCTTATGAAAGAACTCAGAATAAATGCAGCACTATTAGCAGTCTCCTTGTGGATAAGGCTGGATCAGTTGTATTGTGGACTAAGACTTCAGCTTCATGCATTACATAACTGAACAAAAAGTAAAAAAAAACAAAAAACAAAACAAGGTGTAAAGAATGTTTTGTTGGTTTAATTGTTGCTGTTAAGAGTTATTGCAGTTATAGTAGCATTGATAATATTGCTTTCATTAATGCAGTAACATCATATAAATGAATTCTAGCTCTGGTGTACTATCTAAAGAAACCTCTACCTGTAGTATTCTGTCTCCCTTGCGGATGCGTCCATCCATTGCAGCAATACTGTTTGGGTTCACCTGGAAAAAAAAGGAAGGATTTGTTCAGGGGCACAAAGAAACGGGGAAAGATTTACTGAAAATTTGAGTTCTTAATACTGTTTTCACCTCTCCTACATATATTCCCAGGTCCTCCTCATCATCGGTTCTGTAACACACTGTCAGCCCGAGTTTATCCTGCTGGCGAGACTTGTACAACTCCACCTCCTACAGCAGTTAGAGAAAAGTTTGAGATGGAGGGCAGCGGGGCAGCTTTCTGTACCAGACTCCGAGTAGCTAATGGGCTCTCACCTCATACTCCAGCTCATCCTGTCTGTCCACTTCATGCTGAGTGATGTCAAAGTAGTCGGTGGGGTCATAGTATACAGGCTCTATAAAGCTGAGAATGACAATGTTCAGGACATAATATTTCAGTAATTGGGGGGGCTTCAAATGTCAAATGTGTGAACAGAATGGCATGGACAAGAACCAAGACGGCAGATGAGCTCTCGTCTGACAGTTGGACGTTCTGCAGAGGCCTATTATACTACACCCACTCACAGTTCATTGAATAGATATGGCTCCAGTAGTGGCGGTAGCGGTGGGGATGGTGGAGGGTCGGGTGGGGGTGGAGCTCCGCAGGGATGCTGGCTGCTCTTGCCCAGAGTCAACATATGCTGGAAGCTGATGTCTGTTTGGGTGCAGCTGTCCACACAGTCGGCCATGCCCATGGTCACTGGTGCTAACCCTCCAGGGGCTCCCGCAAGGCCTGCCCGTCTGCGGGCCCCGCGCCTCAGTATGTTGGACAGTACGGGGTCCCGTATGTCCAGGGTGGGATCCCCGGAAAGACGGGACAGCTCCTTTCCATTCACCTGGAAAACACAAATAGTCAAGATCAAATGGTAGAGGAGCAGGAGGAGAAAAGGAAGAGAGAAAAAAAGGAGGGGTAAGTTGATTTAAAGGAGAATTAGTGCAGGGAAAAAGATAAAGAAATCTGTAGTAAAATGAGAAATTTTCTAAATCTATGACACAGAGAGACTGCAAACTGCACAACAAACAGACACATTTTTGGAGAGTGGGTGGCAAACTGAGTTGGATAAAGTGAAAAGCTGAACTAGATAGATGGTGACATAAATAACAGGGAGGATGGGAAGAGAGGATAGACAGAGCCACATCAGCAGCTTTATTAGACAGACAGGGTTAGTTGACAGAAGAAAAGCTGCCTCACAAAAACACAGAGAACAGGATAGGGGAAACTAAAACACACCTAAAACAGAGAGAGACTGAGGTCATGTTAGTCAACAGAAAACTAGAAAATTCCACTTCAGGAGACATGTAAGTGTATTTAAACTGTCACACAGCTGATTGTGTTTCTACAGGCACACAGAGACCAACAAAAAAAATCAGGTTTAAGTCTAAAATGTTTCAACACCACATCACAGCAGGCAGCAGAGGTGAAAGCTGTATACTGAGACCTTTAATCGACCGTCAGCTTCAAAAGAGCACAACATGTTGCCTATGTGACCCTTCTGTGGAGAGAAGCAAAGAAAGCAGGAAAATGGTGGTGTTAGAAAGTAATTACAAGCGTGAACGGGTGAAAGACAGCAAGGGCTTCGTGAGAACTTTTTTTTGGAAAGGAGAGAACCAGAGTTAGTTCAAGAGGGGAAAAAAACATGTTGAAGTTAACAGTCTCAGAGAAATAAAACGAGTAAATGATGCAACAGTTTTCTCGCACTCTAGTCCTCTTGAACACTCCTCTCCTTTTGTGTGAATTCAGAATTGGTTCCTCTCTGCAAATATATTTAGATAATAAAACAATTTTTCCTTCTTTTTTTGTGCAAGAGGAGCTTCACTGAACGTTATTATAATATAATTTGTGCTGGAGCGTCACGCTTTCAGACACTCTGATGTGGCGAAATGAAACATTTGTAGCTGAGGCGTACAGTGCGTTTGATAATTTCCTTTCTTGTCAGAGCTCTCTCTATCTATGGACACTGACAGTTGACTTGAATAGTCCTCAGGTCCCATGGTCGTCATGTATACTGTAGCATCACAATACGTGTCATGTCTCTCTTGTGCTTCTGGTTCATGCAGCAGGAAGGAGAGAAAACGGCCATGAATTATTAAAGCTTACTAAAAATAAATCTGGATCAAAACAGTATAGGGATAATAATTCAGGGTCACTGAATCAAACTCAGCAGGACTTCCCACAAACCTAAAGAAGAAAAACTCTTTCCATATCTATACCATAATTTAGTATTTATAACTCTTTTTAGCTCTGTGAGCGATGTGGCACTATGGATGGCGATATCGGCCTTTCCGTCGGTCAGTGGGTCTAGAAATATTTGTTATCTACTATGCATTTACATATAGATTCCCATGAAATTTCATGCAGGGATTCATGATTCCCAGAGGATGAATCGTAGTGATTTTGGTGATTACCTGACTTTTCCCACAGTGCCACCAGCAGGTCAATATTTAGACAGTAAAACAGCTCAGCATCGACTAAATGGTTTCACACCAATTTTTCTTTTGACATATGTTTATTATACATAATGATTTTGAACCAGCAATTCTATTAAGCTCAGCCATGCCTTGTGTTTTGATGCTGATTGGCCTATTTGGGCATGCTAACACACTAAACCACTTAATGAAATTAGCGAACACTATACCTGCCAATCACATTGTCATCACATTGTCATAGTGAAGTTAGGATTGAGCTTGAAATGGTGCTGTGCGCCAATAATTCCTTACAGACCCGCCAGCATTGCTTGAGACTCTTGATTCAAATTGAATGAAATGGACCAGTCATTTAAATGAACACGTTTCTCTGCATTTTCAAATGAAAACACAGGATGACAAACTCAATTGTCTTGATTTCATTACGTGAGGCAGTCACTGAGCCAGACAGCCTTTGCAGACTCTCGTTTGTGTTGCACACAGTCGCTGACCTTGGCTGTCTGCGACTCGCCACACTCTCCTTACCGCCCTGCTTCATTCTCTCTCTACTCTCTCTCTCTCACTCTCTTCTCTTGTCCCCTTCCAGTAATTGCATGTCAAATCAATGTTCCCCTGTGCAGCCAAGCACAAAAACTTTCTTGCCACATTCAGCCCCCTTGCTCCCTTCTTTTTTTTTCTTTTTTTTTCATTTGGTTCTCTCTCATACCACCACCACCATCACTACTACCTCCACCACACTGGCTTATCTTTCTTCCTTTGCTACTGTGTTTTCATGCTCACATTCATTCCTCTCTCCCTCAGCCCGTGTCCACTCCTGCTTCCTCTCCCCTGTTTTCTCCAGACCCTGGGTTTTCTTACGCCGTGCTGCCTCAGCAGTTCTGTCTGCTCTGTCCCTTCCCTGGAGATAGCAACTCACACTCCTCTGTTTCCATCCATCTTCAGCCGGCCCATCTCCCTATGTGTGTGTTTGTCCTTCCTCATACTAATGTCCCTTCATAAATCTTGCTGTCTGCCTTAATGAGTGTCTCCACTTGGAAACAAATAAGATGCTTCCTCCCGACATGGCCAATTGGTGATGGAGGAATTAACGCAGTGGATGTTTGCATGTTAGATTAAAGAAAAACACACCTTGACATCCTTCACCAAAGGGCATTTATATTTCAGCATTCGCCTCATTATATTTTTCAAACAACAGAAGGTGTCTTTTGTTTCAGCTCATGACCATGCGGCCCAGCTCTCCAGGATCAGAGAGAGGCTATTAGGAAACAGCTCCCTGGTCATGAGTGACAGGTATGAATACTGAGAGAGCGCGGAGAGGGGGGAGTTCTCATTCATTATCAATGAGAGGTGCTGGAATTGCTTTGAAGATGACTTCATGCAGGGTAATGCTTGTTGTGCGTTAGACAGCCTTCGGCCCTGACTTGATGGAGAATCCATTACGCCCTTACCATGTGCTGTTCTCTATTATCTCTGGGTTAGTAGGTCATAACACACACCTACTGTTTATGAGCAACACGACGCTATGCAAATAATGCAACCACGTGTGCACGCACCGGCCCCACGCTCCATCCTTATTCTGTATATTTGCGTTAAAAAGTGGCATTGAAATTCAGAAAAACAGTCAGGCCTCCAAAATTCACAGTAGGGGGTGGGCGGCGGTGGTAGCAGCGGCGGCGGCTGCGGATCCCGGGTTGGGGATGATGTGGGTAGAGATGAAAGAGATGCAAAGAGTTCAAAGTGGAGAGAGAGAAAGCACAGGAAGAGAGACACTGAGGGAGTGCACAGGGAGCAAGGAGGAGGAGGAGAGGGTAATGATGTCGGAGAAATGTAGAAAACAGGCTTTCAAGGAATTGCCGGGTGAATGTAAATAGCAAGTGAGCCCGGCTATGGGTTCAGTACTTGTATGTAAACACAGGCACAATGGAGGCTCATGGGAAATTACTAAGTGGTTGATGCATAATTAGTTTTTATCTGAAAGCCCTTTAAAGAGCAAATGAATTTCGCTGTACAACAGACTGAGATGGAAAAAAAGGGAGGGTGACGACTATCTCTGAAGTAACATCATTATCCCACACACAGCCCTCAGTGTGGAAGAATACACACAAACAATCATAGTCTTAATCTGAGGTGTGTCCTTACTGTGAATATTTTTCACGATATTTCAGTTTTTCCCCAAAGCTAGATTTATGTGCATGTCTACAGTGTTCATGCAAAGGCTCCTCGGCATGACTGACACCCCTACATGTTGAATTCCACTTGTTCGGTAATTGATTTTTCTCATCTCCCTTGCTTTGAAGGCCTCGCTAGTCACCTCCTCAGAAAATCAATTAATCTGGAGACAGAGTTGACCTACGCCGGCTATAGCCGCCGTTGTTTGATATCACTGGGCTAATTTACATGGACAAGCAGGAGTGGTAGGCCTATTATGAACTGATAACAGTGAGGAGATATTGATTTTAAAAGGCAGCTCAGATATTCTTTGAAATGATGGCGATGAAGCTAACAAGCCTCAGTGGGAGTATGGAGTAGATAAATATGCACAATTTGTCAATGCATCAGTCCGAACAAAAGATGAATTATAGGTACATTTGTTTTTTGTTTTTTTGTTATCGATGGTGGAAGAACAGTAAGTAGGTCTGACAAATGGCAATAAGTCGCAGATTACGTGACCTTACAACAATGCCCTTCACGCTCTCTCTCTTCTTTGCTGTCACTCCTGTCCTATTAAATGAGGGATGAGAGTGACAGCCTCTCCACTAGCAACCTTTTTTTCGCTCATCTTCACGTTGGTCACATGTCTGAGATGTCTGCGAGGGGAAAGAGCAGGAACTCTGACAGACTCCTGTTGTGCACAGAAACATGTCATGCACATACCAACCTGCACTTCACCTGAGACACACTCTTAATATAAAAAGAAGCTGACAAGGTAGTGAGCAGTTTGTCAGATGATCTAATAAAACCAACTTTATCGTTATTGTTATTATGTTATTGTAAGCTGATATAATATCTTTATAAAGTGTCAATTGACATAATTGGTGCTGCCATATAAACATATAATGAATGACAATATAGTACACCACCAATCTACTGTAATTATTTAAATATCTCTTCATATAAGTACTTATAATTGTTGGAAACACATGAACAAACTTGGCAGATAAACAAACAAAAATGTCTGTTTATCTGCCTACAACTACACTATAATATTACGTTATTATTATTATTACTTTATTACGTTACTTTATTACGTTAATGTTAAATGACTGGTTATATAAAGGGAGTCAAAGTTTAGTGTTACTGATGGGATTAATGGAATACAAGTGCAGTGACAGTATATATACAGTTATACTTCACTGTATAGTGCAAATATAATCCATAGTCCTGTGGTGCATAATGCCCATGAGAAACATACAGTGTAATGCTCAGTGTTTGTTGAGACACTAAGTTGTGTTGCATCCTGTTATATTGGTGTTATATATTACGTACAGGTGTTTCTTTTATTTTGTCCATCTCCAGTATGCACGGTGTCTGTGTCATTCACACACATGTGCTTGCAGTGGGCATGAATGGGGGCCGTGCAGCTAATGTCAGCTGGTCACCGGCGTGCATTGATCCTCATCTGTTCGCCTCCTCTGACCGCCAGCGTGTTTCTTCGTGTCATTGTGCATAAAAGCACATTGCATTTGTTTAATGATGCCGGTTGCCATGGAAACAGACTCCTGCTTTACAGTGACGAGGGAGAGAAAAAGAAGGGAGCAGCTGAAGGGCTCAGGGGGGAGGCAGAGGTTTACTCTGTCTCTGTGTGTGTGTGTGTGGGTCAGGTGTAAAATGGATCTAAAACATGAATATCTCGCTCAGACTCTTCTCAGAATGGTTTATGTGCAAATAAGTTGACAACCAAGTCTGTAATTCATCAGCTGAATAACAATAGGCCTTTTCACTTGAGGCTATATGAGGCTAAATTGATTAGGAACATGCCAATGGGTGTGTACCAACCACCAGTGCGTAGCGTATGTGTAGCAGAGGCCCAATGTATAATGCATGAATTTTATTCCTTTGGCAAGAGAAGCCAGTATTTTGATATAGTCAAATTTAACAGTCTGCTTTTCCAGCCTGATGTAGCTGTAAGCTGTTTAATGCTGTATTTATTGTCTAAAGACACTTACTCAGTAGACTGCATCTAATTTGAAGGTGTAATTATACATGTTAGTTAAGGAAAACGGCTCCAAGCTGCAAACCTCTAAAGGGAAAAGCCGTGCAATGTGGGGGGAAATGTAATTATGTTTCCTCTTCTATGATTTTTTTTTCATGATTGGACACCGTATACCTCCAGCTTTTACTTGGCATGATCTTTGGATTAATCAGCCATCTGCACAGCAAGAACTGTCGTGTTTGCAGTCATTACATGTAATAACTGAGATTGAATTTGTATGGAAAAAACAGCATGCGGTCTGCAATTTTTTTTTTTTTCTTTGTTCATTTTTCTTTTATACTTCTTTTACAGTTTAACAGACACCCGCTCATGCTTCTTATTTAAGAGCTCCAGGTTTCAATGAATGTATTCTAATTGTGATGTACTAGTTTGCCTCCCAAAGCCGAAGGCTGTGGCTCTGGTTCAGTACTCCATCTGCGATTGTTCTCCCTGTCTCGTGCGTCTCTTCTCCCAGCTCGCAAGCTCGTTTCAGGATCCCAGACCACAGTACATGCAGGCTTACTGCTCCACTGCCCCAACCTATCTGCTCTACTTACACAAGCACCACTCACACGATAGCTTTGCATACAACATGACAACTGCTCCACATGCTCCAAATCATATAACATGTCACCTGTCATCACTCCACTCATCGCCACACCCGTCTGGAAACCACATGCAGGTGCTCCGTCTGACAGAGCTGCAAGTGTTTCTGGGATAACAGACTTCTGGAGATGCAAAAAACCTTTGGGCACAGTTGACCTCACGCTGCCAGTAGAATTATTTGATTTCCACTTTCAGAGACGCTGACCTGCATATGGCGAGTGTCATTACTGCTGACCCCCATTAGATAAGGTCACAGATTATGGAATGCACCGACCCCTGCTCTGGTTTTATGATCACATCTCAGACCGCATTCTTTTTTCTAGTACTCTACCCATGGGATTTGTGAAGTCACTCAAGCCTTTTCTATTCACCTCTGTGAAGGGCTGAAATCAATTGCCTCTGATATCTAAGGCCAAACAGCAAAAGACTGAAAGAAAGAAAAACAGTCTGACTTTCCCTCCCTCTTTCATTTCCCTCCTCGACTCATTACCGTGCCTCTTTTTGGACTCAGTCTCTCTGCATGTTTTCCTCTCTCCTGGCATCACCTCGAGCACCAGATGCAGCCCAGTTAACTGGCCCGGACCCCGACTCCAACATGCTAACAGACCCAGCTGAGGCTTCTGGTGCCACAGATACTGAAAGTGTTGCGCTGCATGTCCATGAGTGCTGAGCATTTTTCATGCTTACTAGGCATGGGACTTATTTTGGTCACCGCATGTATCATCGAGTCACCGAGCAGGAGCTTCCTTAGGCGCATCACAGCCAGATGAGCTTACTCACATACTGTCTGTGGTCCCAGTTGGCAGGTAGTGCTGAGGCTGTAACCGTGGCAACCCCTCTCTCCCATAATGCTTTAGCCCAGCTTTAACAAACCCATCCATCCTGCTGCTTCAGTGGCTCTGCACCACCCCACTTTCTCCTATCTCGCTCTCTCTGAGCATAATGATTGTAATCACAGTATAGTATCATTAGCGTAATTATCAGTATTATCATCACTGAATGACTCTCTCAATACAGCAATTAATACCTTTGCTCAAGAGGTACAAAGTGGGTTCCACTTCCTTCTCTATATGCATGAAAGGCACACAAGTCCAGGAGATAGGTGATAAGTGACACATGATCCGGAGCTCATTTTAAAGCAGTCAAGTTAAATACATTCACTGTTATAATTCACCTGAAGAATTTTCATAATTGTTCAATGTAATATCACTGTCATTGTTTATTCTCATAATGTAATGTTTTATTTTGACTCGCTCATGAGTTACCTGATGGTGCTCTCTGTGACATTTCCATCAGTACAAACAAGTGTGGCTGATATATGCAAAATGTATTTTTTGTTTCAAAACTGATCATTAGGAATGTAATGATTTGTGATTGAATGAGGGATGAGCTTTGGTTTATTTCTGCCTCTTGCTGTAGACAGAAGCAAGACATTTTCATCACGGCTGTTTTGAGTGTTGCTCATCTTCGCTGTGAGAAAGTTAAGACACAACACAAAACAAACAACTTTAAAGAGAACACACAAAGGAATGCTTTTGCCGCTTTTGTCTGGAAAGAAGAAATAAAAAGGGCAGACAAACAGAGAGAGAGAGAGGGAGAAAGGAAAGAGGAGACAGAGCGCTCACCTGGAACATGACCCTGTATTGTTCCTCAGGCTTTTGAACCACGCACATGTTGCACCCCATTGTGACTTTTTACCCGGTGCCGGACAGTGCGGGTCCAAAACTGACCAGTTCTCACACCAGGATTCTCTCTATCAGAGTCTTTGTCTGTGGCAGTGGGAGTGCCCCACCCTCATTCGCAGGGTTGTGGTATATTACACTACTCCTCCTCACAGTAACACACAACACATCCCTTGACAGGGACGGATACACAGTTTATTTGGGTGTGTCACTGTTCTCCCCCTCTTCGTCTTCTTCTTATTCCTCTCCTTCTTCGTGATTCAAGTGTTGTAATCCAGAGTAATATTAAAAGTGGAGATCTTTTCAGAGCTGCAGGACCATGTGTTTGTTCCTGTCTCCATCGTGGGTGAAAAATGTTGCTCATTCAAGTTCATGTGCTTGTTGTGGATCATTCAGTTTCACTGTAATCTTGGATCACGAGATAAGGTGTTTGTTAAAGTCCTGCTGGTATGTGCTTGTGTCATTAAATCGATCAGCTGTTTCAGACAAATCGGTGCTGATCCACTGACTTGTCAAAAGTGATTGCACAGTCTACTTGGTGTGCCCTGCCTTATTTGTACTTTACTGTTGAAAAACTGCAATGTAGAGCAGGTTTTCCTCCAGCTGAACACCCCCACACTGTTCCCAAGTTCTTTCACTCGCAGCACTAAACCTCCAAACAGAGCACTTTCAGCAATGCTCTTTGAACAAGGTAGATACAAACAACGCAGCTATCAAAGAACTTGCCTCAGTCCTGTCTATCCGTCTGCTTTCCTCACTCCTACAGTCAAGCCTCCCACCTACTCTGCTTTCAAGGATCGCTGAAGGGTTTGCTGAGTGTGGCTGCTGAGATAACTTGTCCTTGTCAGGACTCGCTTCTCCTGCTCTGTCCTCCACTTCAGGATCAGTGCATTGTTATTTCCTATTTGAGCCTAACCTAACCTGGGGTGGGTTGCGTGATGCAAGGTGGTGCCCGTTCCACCATTAGCTGGAATAATTAAGGCCCTGCTATACAGCTAAGACAAGATGTGAGGCAGGGACACAAGCCCCAAAAAATGCACACCTGCACACGCATCAAAACAGGCAATTCTTTTAACTACAAGCCTAACTACACATAAGAGCTGCCAGATTTCCTGTAACTGTCAGCAGAACTGCCATCAGCGGGGAAGTCATACTTCATACCGCCTCTCCTCATTATATAAAAGACGTGTAAATAACACAAGCTGAAACTGTAAGATTGTTATAGCAGTGACTGCCGCAAGCGCATTGTGTTTGTCTGATCTTTTGTCAGATACATTGATTCTCTAAGATACAGCATACTCAGCACTCCCTCGACTGACTGCTCTGGGGTGAGACAGAGTGACCGATTATAATTAAATTAATGACCTCTTAAGCAGAGATCAGACAAGACTATCCTGACTGTGCGAATAAATCAATATCAAACCAGCTCATGGATCAACTGGATTTTGTGCTTGCTGGGTTATTGGGGAAATTAAGATTGTGTATCACAAGTACTATCAATGTTTCCCTTTCACATATCCCATGATTTTACTTATTTTGGTGTTTTTTTTGTGTTGTGGATATACTCTGTATATTCACTAACTCGCAAGCACATTCTCTCATGCTTCAGGATTTTAATTGTCCTTGTCCAGCTGCTATGAATGACCTCAGTCTATTGATATGGACCCCCATTCGCTCCAAAATTAGCCCCTGGCTGCATCCCTCAAGGATAACCTGAATTAGAAGGGTGACAACATTTCAGTATAACTTTCTCAACTGTCTTCCTGTCCCCTTCTGTTACCCTCTGAGACTCATCATGTTGGTTAAACCTCTATCTTTGATCCTTCAGCGAGAAGAGCCAGCGCGGCCGTGGCTTGAGAGTCTTGTCTGAAAGGTCCATCGCCCTCATGTGCTGCCAGCGACAAGGTGTTAGAGCTGCTAATCCTCATTCAAGGCTCCACTACACCTGTATCCTTTCCAGAGGCAGTGTAATCCCAAACTCTGGCTCCTAACACAAACCACACACACACATACACACACACACACACACACTCAGAGCTATATACTCACACACACAAACACACAGGGAAGCTATCTCAGTGAGTGAGAAGCATTATAACTTGGGAGAGGACGACCTGATAGTCAAACTCCAGAGAGCAGGTGGTAATCAAGCTACAGCAAGGTGTCAGACACACTCAGCGGGCAGGTGTGCTCCAACTGACAAGCCCTCTCTCCATCTCCATCTGCTTCCCATCACAATATACCTCTATCTTCCTAAGTCTCAGTCCCTACATGATTACTGCAGTGGAAGTCTGGGACCATCCCCTAACCTGCCATGCTTTCAGAATAAATATAGTATGAAATGACACAAAAAAATCCTGTATTCTCTTTATCATGAAGTATGAAATGATGTCCCCACAGGCACAAATGCGTCTATAAAAGTTAGTCCATCTTCAGTCTGCAGCAGGCAAAAAAGGGACTGGCAGCCTGTGAGTCCATTTTAATCCTCCTTTTGTCCTCTGGTCACTCTATTTGAAATATCCACAGGAGGGTGTTTGTTTTTCAGGAAAGAAACAAAAACCATGGTGAGTATTCCAGGTGGTTAGAGTGCTGAGCAGAGTGCAGCGCCTGTCTCAGGTCAGTGATAAATCACCCTCAGCATCCTCACAAGATGAGAGGAATCACTAACGGCTGATTGGAGGATACTTCTCGGCTTCTCCCCTTGGGCGCGACGGTAAATGCACACCCCCACTGCAGCGGGGTTGAGCACAAAAGGCGGTTGTTCCCCAGCGGTGAAGGAGCCTGCTGATCTGTACGCTGCACTACTACTGAAGCTGAATTCGTCTGGATTTCACACTGTATAATTCTCTCTCTCTCTCTCTCCTCTCTCTCTCTCTCCTCTCTCCCCACCATTTTTTTCTCTCCACTTCCAGGGCTGGGCTGCTGCTCTCCTCTCAAGTCCCCTATAATTTTAACCCACACCTCATTTGCTACCCTCTCCCTCCTCCTTACTTTCCTCCTCTCCTTTCTGCCTCTCTCTGCTCATCTGCAGGCAACTGGAGAGCCTATGCATACTGTTTGAGCAGGACAGGGTAGATAACCAGCAAGGCTACATAAAAGTGAGTAAAATATCAAGGTGTTCACACACTGCACTATCAAGGAACGCAGACAAGCAGGGAATAGGTTCATTCATCTTATGGCGCGTAAGCGATCTTGTGTCACCTTGGGTTGTTATGAGATGGCATTAGAAAGAAAAGGATGATTGCACTTTTTCATACCAGTAAAAATGCCCAAAGCAGGTAGGGAGCTCATGGCTGTGCATTTAGATGAGTTTTTTTTTCTTGCTGCCACGAAGGAGGTAAGGAAAAGAAAAACGCGAGGGAAAAGATGGAAAAACAAGTGAATAACAGGTGTGACAGGATGAATCGAAAGATATGGAAGAGAGCCAAGAGAGAAAAAAATGCAAATGGGTGTGTGGGAGAAGAGCAGAGAAGCGTGGAACAACCGTTTTCTGCTGTAATCACAATGACCTGCTGAAGGAAGAGGTGGGGGGTGGGCTGGGTGGGCAAGGCGGAGGCATATGGAGACATTTCATTTTAAGAATCTGTCCAGCCTGGAAGATATTTATGAGTGCAATTCCTCTCTCCCGTTCTCCCAGTGTAACTCTACAGACAATCAGAACACCGCTTGCTAGCTAATTTTCAATTTAGAAAAGGCTTCACTGGCACATTTACTGCAGTGCAGCTGCCAAGTACCTCAGGGCTGGAGAACTGAGGCAGTCCTGTGGGCAGGGAGGACTAGAGTCCCTGATACCAACACATTAAGAATTGTATTTACAGTGCGCAATCACGCTCAGGTTTGACCTCTCTGTGGAGATACTGTACTTTCCCACCTGTCAGTCTCCTAATTTTATGTGCTTGGACTCTCTCTCTCTCTGCAACATCACAGAGTTATTCATCAGCTGCCAAGAAATAAAGAACACCTTCCATAAAAATGAAGTGCTGTGTCACTTATTTTGTGTATTCATCTGCTGCTCACTCTCTCTCTCTCTCTCCTCTCACACACACACACTCACGCACATTTTCAACCTCCCTATTTGCTGTAAGCAAGCCTGAAACAGGATTTCATGGTGGCTGTGTGTGGTTCAACAGGCTTACACATATTTTAGCCCATCTCAAAATGCTGCAGTCACTAATACCAAATGCACCCCACATAGTTAACACTTACTCACACAACCATACACACAGACAGACACACACACACACACACACAGACACAGACACACACAGACTCCTTGTCTTGTTATGTGTTGCGCTCGTGCATCACTCAGCCCCAATCTGTCCGCTTTAGATCTTCATCTCAACACAAAAGGTCAGCGTGTTATGTGGAAATACTCTGAAATATCAACTGCCCGCTCCACAAAACAGAGAAATGTAGAGATCATCACATTTAAACGGACAGATCCGCCTTGTACAGCTCATGTCTTGATGTGTCCAGCTTAAATACCAGCGGTTGTCATCTCACATTATGCACTACTGATTCTCGCTCTTCACTCACTCCCACCCGAACAAAGGGTAAGTAGCCCCAAGTACACCGCCCTTCTATTTCTCCACTGAACTCTACCTTTGGTCTGACATTAGTGTTCCTCCATGGATCTCAACTCCACATGAATAATGAACACAAATGCGGAGCAAAAGGCTGAAAGATGTTTACGTCTTAGTGTTGTAATATTCCACAAGACAATGCTCCTTGTTCCGCGCGTTGTGCCTCACTACAATGCACATGAGAGAGGGATCGGGAGCCTCCGTCTCGTAAAAATGTTAATAGAAAAAATTATGCATACATGAGTGAGAGAAAAAGGTAGCAACAGCAGCATTTGACAGAGACTTGGTGGAAAAGTTTTTCAAGGAGAGTAAAAAGGAGAAGTAAAGGAGCTGAAGAGAGAGGGGTGAACAGGCGGAGATTAAAGTGAAAGGAACAAAAATATGTAAAAAGAAAAGAAAAAAGAAAACAGGCTCTCTCTTTCCAGCAAGGCCTTCCCTTTAGCAAGAGGCAGAGCAGGGAGGCAGAGGGCTGATAGCAACAGAGCAACGGACTACTAGCAGAATTTTAACAGTATTCTCATTATTTATTTACTGCTCTGAGGGAAAGACTGCCAATACATAATACTCTGCTGCAGCGGCCATAGTTTGAGTTTATGTGTGCATATACTGTATGTGTGTGCATTCATGTGCATGCATATGATGTGATTGCCATATCATAGTGAGGGTTATGACTGACAGGTAGCAGAAAACAACCCCTCGCAGCAGCTTCATTCACATTCCAGAGAAGTCACTGTGTGTGAAAGCCATTTCACAGCGGAAACGATGAGGGCCAGCTGCCTCAAAGTGGTGCTGAGATGGCATGAGATGAGGACTCAGATAGACTGGGGAGAAAAATGAAAGAATGGAAGAAAGGGAAAGCCAGTGAGTAGACTGAGAAGAAAGGAAACTCTCACTCTCCACTGGTAACTGTGTCTAATCGTAGCTGAGTGGAGGAAACTTTGGTCAGCAGAAGCAAGGACCCGTTAATTAACTGGCTGAGAAAAATGGACTTAAGACAGGAATCAACAGTGATGTCCATCAGAGAACACATGAGGGCAGACACTGTGCTCCTGACTGATCAATTATGGCAAAAGTGGTTGTTCCTAATATGTTTTTAATTTGGCGGTTGTTATTGTTAACTCGCTTGATGGAAAGCAACACCACCACTCTTAGTTTAAAAAAATATATATATTATTTTCCCATTGAGAACTGCAATATCCATATTTATGCTGACGATACCATGCTGTACTGGTTTGAAGTACCTAAAACCAGGCCTTCTCTCTATGTTGCAGTCCAAGTTTCACCTCACATCCTCTTTTCTTAATTCAAAGTGTTCTCCAAAAAAGGACAAGCCTTTCTCAAACCAATAAACAATACATATCTAATCGATAGAGTACAAGGAATTAGGAATAAACAAAAAAAATCGAATTGGATTCATGAAGAACTACCCTTAAATTAGTGCACAATATTTATCACAGTGGCGCTCGATTCATTACTCAAGATAGCTATCGCTATATCATAGCTATACCAGTAGCTTTAACATCATGCTATCTAAGTTGCCGAAATAACATCTGAGTCGGAGGAAGTCTGCAACAAAAGGAAATGAAGTCACAAACATCCTTCTGAGGGAGTTCTTTTTATTCATATTTCAATAACATTTATGGGGTTATTTTTAATTAGTGTGTGATGATGAGTGCTTTGTGTGACTGAGCTATCTTGTTGTGATCTTTTGTTCTCAGTGCTCTCTTTCAAAAAAAGATCTTGATCTCCTAAATGATAATGTGAGAAAGTAGAAACCAGTCAGGGAAGATTCTGACTTTAAGCATTGTGTTTTAAAGAGCGCTCCAGTCAAAAATGGAGATGCTGTAACATCGTGTAAATAACAAAGATCTTTTTTGTTATGAAAGGGGAGAGAAGTGAGACAGAGACTGGCAGACACACTTGAGAGTTGCTGAGCAGTAAAAAGAATTGAATTATCTGTCTATCATAAGAGGCTGACTGACATGTGGGACATGTAAGTCCTCTTACACAAATTAATGGCTTTTCATGGTAGACCGGGGAGATGGGGCAGGGACGGGAGGGGCGTTATTCCCTAATGAAAACCCATCACTGCTCTGAAATCTTCACTCATCACAAGTCTATACCCCCTATTCCCTATTCTCATCTCGCCCTGCTGTCGTCGACTTAACACAGAGCAGGGACGGGGCAGTAAAAGGAGCAGAGGAAAGTAAAGGGGACGTCAGGGGTAAAAAAGGGAGGGCGGGAGGCAAAAGACTGAGAAGGAGGAGAAAGTGGCAGGCGAGACTCTAACAGTTTGGAAACAAAGGAGGTAAGGGTGAGGAGAGCATGGGAGAAAGTTGGGTGGAGGAGGAGAGGAGAGGACTGCAGTTGCAGGTTGACGAAACAAAGGGATTTGTGAGAGGAAACACAAAACAAGTGCGGTGGGCGTTGATTCGAAATATCCAAAGGGAAAGGTGATTACTGCGGTGCCGTAGGGGAGGAGGAAGGCTTAGTGAGAGTGGCCTAATTAATTTGAGTGCAAATACAGAGACCGCAGCATGGAGTCTTCATCTCCTACGCCTGGATGACTGCTAGCTCCAACCCCCATGTCAGACTGAGACATATAAATTCATATATAACAGCATGGGTGGAAACCTGGCGTCGCATTGAGACAACAGGAAGGTGAATGAATGGCAGCAGCATATTTAGAATACAGGCTAAGTAGAGGCTCACTGAGAGCTCTAGGTGAATTTTCCTATTGAACGTATTCTACCAGATGTTAAACCTGTCAACCTGCTGATACCTCCAGTGAGCTGTGAGATTCCAGATTATTCCCGGGCAGTTTTCCTGTCACAATGCTCCCTCTTCTTGGTTTGCTACCTCTTCAGATCGATAAAGACAGTATCATTCGCCCTGCAATGTATTTAATGATCAATATCAACACCGTTCACCCGCTTGCCCACGGGGACACCTTGATGCATTATGAGGAGAGAACGTACAAAATCCCATTAATTCTGCTCCATCCTTCCCTCTTCCCCCCTTAGTGATCGCACCTAATGTGATCCCCGATGACTGTCTGCAGTCTAAATGCCTGCTTTTATAGCCAGAAGCTTTGATATTCTTCTGGTCCAGCTCAGGGCTCTGGCTGACAGCTGAGCTATCATTTTTCTAACACAAAAACCAATTAAAATTCCCTTCAAATTGCTCCTACCACATTGAAATATAAATGTTGTTTTTGTGTAAACACGCATAAGCCTTACTCAGATATTTTACCATGCTGCCTCTCTCCCCCTCAATATGAGCACATAATAGACAAAACTTATCCCACCCAGGTGTTTTAAGACATCTGCGAGCTGTGGCTCTCCTCCTCCCACACGCTCGTACTTATTTGCCCCAGGCGTGGGCAAATCGATATATCATTAGCTGGTCTCTCCACTCAGCCCCCTGCACTCCATCCAGAAAACCTTACCTCCCTCCCACTCCACTCTCACTCTGTCCTGCCCTCACATTTCACACTATTTCATGCTGTTTTTCTCAATTCGCATCGTCTCTCATCCTTAGCCCTACGGCCTCCACCTCCCTGCTCTCGCTCCAGCTCTGCCTCCCTGTCCTTTGTGTGTTTCTCTGAATCTGCTGCTGACGTGGAAGAAAGTGTGAAAGAGGGGGTAAATATGGGAGATGGAGGTGGGAGGGAGGGGGGGTAAAGGTGTAAGAGAGGAATTTAAGCCATATCAGGTAGAGATGGAGATGAAGGATTGAGGGTGGGTGTTGCAGAGGAGTGCAAAGGAGGGAGGAGATGGGGAGCGCGAGGGGGAGGGGAGCCTTGCTACTAGCTGACTGGCTGGCCGGCCGGCTGGCTGGGTGAAATGAATGTGTAATTGCGTTGTAGTGGCTCAACCCTTCACCAGACAACTGAGTGATGGCAGGAACGACAGCCACAACACTCCCTTGGTGGAGGAGGCCGAGCCTGTGGGTTGCTGTGCTGTCGGTTAAACAGAAAAGGTTGTCGGTATCAGTGTACAGGTGCCGACACTACCAAGTAGCAACATGCCCATACCCCACTGCCAAGTGTCAAGCATAGCAGGTGATGAGCACACATGAGCCGGCAGTGCTTGAAGCCCTCGTGAATACTGGTGTGTGGAAAGGGATTTTTATTAAACAACACTGTATATTTTAGCTGTTTAAAACAGGGACTGTATTTTTGGCCCACAAAAAAGTGAAGGATTGTCTCCTCTCCTCACCCAAATCAGGCCACCTATTCACTCACAGCCCACCCCGCCCTTCTTACATTTTCTTTTTTTACATTCTCACCTCAATCTCCTCTTTATTTTCCTTTCCCCCTCCTCTTCCCTTCCACTTAGAACGTCGTGAGGAGGGGTGAAGCAGAGGGTAATTAAAACGGGGATGCTGTGCGGGTGAAATGAAGCCAGTACAAAGACACACCTCACGGCTGAGAGATGGAAATATGAATGGAATAAAAACCGAATGAGTGTGTCGTATGGCTGAGGGAACAGGTAAAAAAAAAAAATTGTTTCATTGTTATTTTCATCAAATATTTCTCACATAGCCCACTTTGGTGACCCACCTATGCCGCTCCCCTTCTCACACACACACACATGAAGAACAAAGCAGCAGTACAGAGCTTTGACTGATGTGCATAGCTCCAGGACAACTAAAGGAAGCAGGTGAAGATAGTGACAGCTCACAAAAAGAAAAGGAGACTCAGATCCCAGTATGGTTACTGCAGAGAGAGGGATTGGCAGGACTGGGGAGGGTGCAGATGGAGGAGTCACCTTGAGGGGAGGAGAGGAGAAGGAGGGAGGAAAGGGACACAGTGGCAATGCCAGTTTATTTCTTTTCAGGTCATAAGCTTGGAGGTATTGAGAGACACACTTGATGAGCGATTAAACTGCAGCGTGAAGTGGAGTGTGGAATTCAAAATTGTACAAAAAGGTTATGACGTACGATAGGTGCGGGAGAAAATCCTTTTAATCCTGAGAAAATCTTCACAGGTCTCAGCTACCGTTTGCGTTCCTGTTTGTTTGTGGTGCAAAGCCCAGCAGAAGCCTGTTCGGTGGTGACTAAATGCTGAAGTCAGTAGGACTCTGTTCTTTCTCTCAGTGGAAATGAAACAACATTGATTTAACTCTCAGACTCAGCTCTACACATTGATTTTCATACCAGAATACGAGTGCAGTCCATGTGAAGGCGAAAGCAGCATTTATTCACAACAGTGCTGCTCTGAAACTCACCCGGGTTACTGTTTATCACAGCTATGAATTCAGGTTTGAGCTCTGCAGGACTAGTGACTGTGGAGGATTGGTAAAGTTTTATGATGTCAAATAGTAGTTAATAATTTTGATATGAATAAAGAGAGTTTGTTTTGAATGGTTCTTCTTAAAACGACGATCACAGGTGTTTCTGTTAGTTTGAAGAAGATACCATTTCACCTCATTAGACAACAGTGACATCTGATGGTGGAGTACTGACACACACACACTCAAAGGATAAGTCTGCTCATATTCTATTGTTTTTTTATTGTCAATAAATTCTGCAAAAAGACCAAAGCTAACACCTGATTAAGCCGTGTATCCAAATACTGAAAGCTCTCTTTTTCCTTTGTGCCATATACCTCTACTTCCAGAATCTATTAAAACACATCAGTGAGCCACACTATAGCAGTGAGTGACATTGTAGTATATTTTGAGTCGGTCTCACATACACCGTCCTCCTACCATAATCACTCACAAAAGTGCCAAAACCACAGATGAAAATAGACCCCAACAAATATGTTAAGAGGTGAGAGGAGAGGAAATTAATGGCTTTTAAATAAAAAATAAAAAAATGGGGAGCTGAGGTGTTACAGTACAACCTCCTCCAAACCCAATGGGATGGCCAACGTTGGCTCTGTTCTATCCAAGTGTAAGCATCATTCACTTTATTATTCATGCCTGTGCTTTTCCTGCTGTGACACATCTATCTTCCATGAAAGTAAATGCAGATTACAGCGCATTAATGGCTGCCATGTACCCATCATTGTCACATGAAGTACAGGAATCTGAACAGAGTTGTAGAAACACTTGAAAATAAGACAAAATCCTGAATAGCAAAGGAACCAGGTGTCAGGTATTAGCCACTGATTTATGAGGAGTTAACACCTACTTCCTGGATAACTGAATTATAGGCTAAAAGAAAGTTACATAAAAAAGACTGCTAGTATTCTCAAAGAACTAATGTCTATGATTTGCAAGATATGTATATGGCCAGTTTTTTTAGTGCGTCATTCCTAATTAATTCGGCTGCTAAATGATATAATGACTCATATAATGTGATTATCTGTTGTTGTTTGTTATCCCATCAAGGTACTTTAGATTACAGTTCCATTAGTTCTCACTACATTACTTTGATCCACCATTCTGAGCATTTTAGGAACTAATTATTAGCTGTTTCCTAATTAATTTCTGGTTTATTCCTTAAATTAACTGATTATTTTGGGGGAATAAATTGTACCTGTAATGGAGGGGTAAGAAGGAGAAAGCTTCAAAGGGTGCTAATGCCTGAATCAGAGGGCCCCTGTGTACCCCTGTGTAATGGAGCATCCTCAGTGTTTCTGAAAAAGGTTTTACTTCAGAATGTAATTGTCCGCGCATAACTGTGTTTTGAACCAAATTAAACTCAAGGCTGCTTGATGCATTTCTGAGTGACAACTGGATTAAATCTGTAAATACAAAGACGGAGCAGCAAGTGAAAAAAAGTGCAGGTGGGAGGAGTGTGTTAACAGAAGACAGGTAAAAGCGAATAATGAGCTACAAGTGTGCATTCAAAAGCAGAGAAAATATTAATATATGTTAAGGTATTACAAGGAGGGGTAGAGGACGCTGTACCTCGTGGAGTTGGAGCGTCTGTCCAAATTACCACCACCTATGAATGGTTTGTTAACAGTCACATAAACCTTTAAATGCTGAAATGCTTCATGTTTCATAGTGCTCTTGATTATATTTGTGAAGATGCAGTCACAAATTTGAATTTCTTTCAGTAAAAACCTTTGCTGTGACGACCAAGGACAACTCCACTTCTTGAGTGCTGACAAATAAATCACACATTGATGAAGTGCTAATTTCAGACCACACACACGTAAACACACTGTACTTTTCTAATACTTTCAATTTGAAATATTGTTAGACTACTCCCAACAGAATACAAATTATAGTTTACAGTAAGTGTTCTGATGTCCTAAAAAGCCATTTTAGTCTATAAATTCTTCACCTAAAATCATGCTTATTTATCCAATTTCACTGCCCTGAATCCCACTCCATCAAAGTGAAGCACAGGTTAATGTGTTGGTTAATGCAGAAATTGATCGACTAAATTTCAGCCAGACTTAAAGATATTGCAATTTTGACAGCGTAAAAACTATATTTGCTTCAACATATAAAGTTCTTGTACAGTTATTGTTATTGTCCTACAGGCTATAATGCTACAGGTTGCAGACAAGGCACCAATTATGTGACCCCATTAGGAATTTCAGCTCTGTAGATATTTTTTAGCACATGTTTATCACAATCTGTATTTTAATAAATGTTACCCAAAGTAATATCTACTTAGGGTCACAAATAATGTAATAGCTGTTAATCATAATTTGTGATCCTGTGGACTCCATAGAAACAGAGGGAGTCACGAACTTAAGAGACTTTGGTCTTTGTGGTCTGATCAAACAAAATTGTGATCCTCTCTGTGTTAGGTGGTAGGGGAGACTGGGGTGGGTTAGCACACATTTCACTCTCAGCCACATTTCTCTGGTATAATTTATGTTTGAATATGTTAAGCAGCATTAGTGAAATATGTTAAAATGCTCTAAAAATGTCATCAAATCCCTAGTTTATGATCAGTTACTAACTTTAGCTGTGTGTGTGTGTGTGTAAAATGCACGTGTGGTTATATGAATATGAAAGAAACATGTAATATCATTGTTTTGTTTGCGTGTGCAACAGGTAAAGTTAGCAACTGATGGCTAATGTGATTGAGCTAGAGCATAAAAATAACATGTCCCAACCAACCCCACTCATATTTAATCCAACTTTGTAATGCATTTATGTTAGCCAGTTAGAATCACTCATCACAACTTTTTAGAAAGGTCTTTCATTGATGTTACTACATCTCTATCTATTTTATTTTATTTTATTTCCAACATGTCTTATATTATTCAGTTGTGGTCTTACCTTTATTGTTGAATATTTTTTTCCTTTTATGTTTTTGTGTCTGATTTTATTTTGCTCAATCTTGTTGTTGTTTTCATCCTGTCTCAACCATGTAAAGTACTTATTATTATTATTATTAGTAGTAGTAGTAGTAGTAGTATTGTTTAACAAAATGCATCTGATTGGAATGTGCATAAAGTAGAAGCAACACACTTCAAATATATCTATAAATAAATCTATAATATAGGTCTATAATCGTTTTCTAATATATATTTTATTTATTTAATATATAAGTGTGATAACGCATTTGTTGTTTTCCAGTGCACAGGATTTAATGGGTCAAAGAATTGAGTATAACACCAGCCAGCAGGGGTCCTCAGAGCGCCGTGTGGTGGTCCTCACTGTGCCAGATGCAAACAGTCTACGAAATACACGCAGAATAAAACCTATCTTCACTCTAATTTATCTTAATTGACAGCCCAAGAACAGTACACTCATATTTACTTCATTTTAATCTGTGCAGTAAAATAAAAACAGAGTTAGCGGGCGGTTTTCACATTAACCATTCAGACAAACCGTCCCGGCCTGTAGCTCCTTGACAACGGAAGTCGGGGTCCGCCGCCGCAGATAAACTTCCTTGACCGAAGCTAACCGCTGAACCGAAAGTGGTTTTAAAGTAAAATGCCGGCGTGTTGCGTGTCTGGGTGTAAAAATCAACACACCCCCAGCGGCAAAGTCAAACTGTACAAAATACCGTCCGCGTCTCGGTCGTTTCAGGCTAAAAGGAGACAATTATGGCTGCAGGCGATCCAACGAGTGAACGGCAGCACGGAGGAGCTGAGAGGCAGTGCTCGAGTTTGTGGCGCTCATTTCATATCAGGTCGGACAACCACGCGTTGATTTTACCTCTAGCTAGCTGACTTAGCTACTGGTTAAGGTAGATACGTTTACTAGAAAAGGAGGTGTAAGTTCCCTCTGAAGTTTCGGTTTAACCTTTGTGTGTTTTTATTCGTGTTTTGCAGGAAAAGCGTCCATGGACCAGGACAGTCCCGACTTCGTACCCTCTGTGTTCACAAGCCCGAGCTCCAAGAAAAAAGTGAAATGGTATGAGATATAAAGTAATGTTGGCATCTTAGATAGCACCAGTTAACTTAGTCAGATCACATATCATCTGTTTACGTGCTGCAGGTTGTTTTTGTGGTCAGTCCCTTTTTGTGCATCCAATAGTGATACCTGAGCTTAGAGACTGAAGCTAGCTTCAACAAAGCATGACAAAATCTCACATTACACTGTCATGCACGTATAGTTTAATGTTTTTAAATATACTTAATGCGTTGTGTAGTTTGCTTCTCGTCTTTTTCTATGAGGATATCATTTGTCCCGAGTTATGTTAAAGCTGCAGTGCTGAACTTTTTTGTCCCCCTTGTGGCAGTGAGAGTAATGACACAAACACTGTGGAGAAATTTCTACTGGTGAAAGGCAATAATTTATTCTATAGGTACAGTAAATGTAAGAAACTACATAGCCTACTTCATCATTTTTAACAAATACCAACTCATCCAAGAGCAGTAACTTAGCATCCATTTACTTCTCTTGTTTGGTAAGGGCTTTAAGGTAATGGGCGTTCATTTGTATGTTAATCTACCACAATAGAGTTTTAAGTTAGGTGAGTAATTCACAGTTTACAGAAAGATAACTAGTTTTATCATCAGTTCATCATTTCATTCTGAGCAAAGCATCAAAAAGTCCCTGGTTTTAGTGTCCCAAATGAGAGTAGTTGCTGCTCTTCTTTGTGTAACATACTGAACTGAATATTTTGGGGTTTTGAACTGAGTCAGACAAACTAAACTCTTGTAAAACATTGTTATAGAAAACTATTATTCATATGCATACATTTAATTGTGAAAAAAAACAGTCATGTTGAGAAATAACTTGCTGACCATTTGATAATGATAATTAGTTACTTGCAAATGCCTAAGATAACAACACGTAGGAATATCAGGATTCTCACCGATTTATGTAGCTACATTTGGCCACTACAATGTGTGAAGTTCTGTTTCCTATAAAGTAAAGTAAACAATGTTACTGTGAACGAGCTGTGCATGTGTCTCAAGATTACAGGTGTCAATAGACGTAGCTGTTTATGGATTACTATGCAGTGCAGCTAGTAACTGTTTTTAACTTTATAGGATGTTTTGACAGCCAACATGTTTCACTGCATTTGAGATTTGTGAACTGTTCCTACTTTGCTTTGTCAAATCGATATACATGACACATTAACTATGTATTCAGCTCAACTACTTTTTACATTGTTTTTCAAAGGTTTTATGGTCGTAGAAAAAAGCGTCACCGCACAGCTAAGGTGAAAACGGTTAGAGTCGATTCTCCTGTGGACCTCCATTCTTCTGTTTTGATGGAGGAAATGCAGATGCCATCAACTCCATCAGGGCCAAAGGTAGCAGCCACTGCTTGTTATTTCTGCATTTATTTATACTATATAAAATGTATTTTATTTCAGTGTTATTATTGTGTTCATAAGGCATAAAAATTCACTTGTGGGGGGTCTCTTGTCTGTGTGTGTGTGTATATGTTTGTTTCCTAGGAAGGAGAAAGATGGACTGAAGTGGCTGAGACTGAACTTGAAACCAAAACAATCAAATTAAAAACAACATCCAGCCCAAACAAGGCGTCATCATCACTTAACATACCAGCAGACATCCATAAACTAGACAAAAAGATTCCTATTGTGCGCCTAAAACCTGTTTTTGTGCCAGCGTTTGGGTATCTGTGTGAGCATTGCAGTCAGAAATTCACCAAAGCATCACAGCTTCTGAAACACATATGGCTGCATGAAGAAGAAACGTCCTTTATCTGTGAAATTTGTGGACAGCACTTCACAAGTCGGGCAGATTTCACTGAGCACCAGCTCGCCCATGAGCCTTGCTTCCCGTGCAACATGTGCGAACGATCTTTCACAACAAGTCATAACCTCAAGCGTCACAAACTGCTACACGTCAAAGACGGCAGGAAGTGCCAAAAGTGCGGCGTGCTCTTTTGTCGACGCCATAACCACGTTTTGTTCATGCCACAGGCCGAGTTTGAACAGGACGCTGACCAAAAAAATGACGGCGGAAATGTGATGATCAAAAACGATCTGCACAAGGAGCCTGAGCTGAATCAGACTAGTGAAGACAATGACGAGGCTCCGAGCAGCACATCTGCAGCACCCTCTTCACCTTCTGCACCTTTATCTAAAATCAAGAAAGCCCGACGCCAACCCTGCCACAAAGAAATCTCATTAAATAATCCTGTACCAGTGTTGCTCTCCCCCGTGCCACCCCCACCAACACTCAAGTACCCGAACCACCAGCATATCTCTACTCAGCGTTGGACCCTGCCCGACTACCCTGCAAACTTTGTCCAGCCCCATCTCCCCCAGCAACCACAACTCCCACCCTCACTAAATATCTTTTCGCCACAGTACCTCACATCAGCATTACTTGAGGTTAAGCGGGATTATGAATACATTTTAAGCAAACCAAAGGCTGCTAGGAGCGAGAGGCAAATAGTGAAGGAGGAACAGTGTGAGCTGCCACTGATTTCGCCAGCTGAGCAAAGAGTTAAGCACATCAAAAAAGAAAAGAACTGCTTATGACCTGGAGGCTGGGTTCCGATCTTAACAGTAGGGCGAGGGGTGGATTGATCACTGTTGAAACTGTAAATAACGTCTATGCTTTGTTTCACTACAATTTAACCTTGGTTGTCACACTGGCCCGTTCGTTCAGCCGTATTGGTTCACTACTACTTAAACTGAGACGTACTTTCAATCGTTAAGCTAATAAGTCATTTTGTCAGACAGATTATTGTGCTTGGTAAATAGTACAGCTTATGAGCTCACTTGAGCTCATTCCCCTGCCACTACAGTGGTCGTGATTTTGTTTTTTTGTTTAGTGTTCCTATGAAATACATAAACTGTGAGCGCACTGATAGATTTTAATGTAAGTGACTGGACACATGCTGCTGCTTTTTTATTTTGTTCTGTATTTAGGATCTCAACCAGTCACTGACCGAGACAAATTAGTTTTTATTTGTTTGGTAACCAACAGAGTTCTGTAAGAAAGAAGGATGTGTACTAATAATCAGTTTAGTCTGAACAAAAGCACATTACTGTAAATGATATCATCATCAAGAATCATGTCTGAAAAAATTGGCAGTGAAGTCAGTTTTCCCATCTACCTCAGCAACCAGGCACCACATAGACAGTGTTTGTTGTTTTATATTATAGAAATATTTTTGCCCGGAAAGTGAGTAAATGAGCAAGCCAATAGTTTCCTACCTGCTGCTGAGCTGTTGTTCTGTAACTGACGCTGACCCTGAGAGCAAAGAAGAGACAAGTCGAATATATTGCATTATGTTCACATTACTTTGTGTATTCTCGGATACAACACACTTACTGACTGTGAAGCTACAGATTTAAAAGCAGTTTTTAACGCAGCTTGCTGGTAATCCTGTTTTTGTGTTGTTTTTTTTTCTATTTTTTTATTTTCTGACAGTTTCAGTCACTACAGTAAATGAATTACTCTATGAGTACAATTTTTTCCATAATGTTCTCTGTTAAGCGTTTGGGCCTTTGCATCAGTGACGGTAAAACTTTCCATTTAAACCAAATTAGATACTGAATGATGCAGTTGCCTAAAGTAGATGAACTGGGGTTAAGTGAACCTAAAATTGACCACACTACATAGTCCATATCAGGCTGACCCCCACTTGGACACAGTAACAAGAGATGAAATAAATATAATGTGCAATGTATCCAAAGTGAAAAATAGTCTGTCAATATATGTGTCAATATATGCTGAAATAAAATGACCATATTGTATTTTCTGGACTGTTATTTGTTTTTTGCATATGGGAATTTGGCTGGGTGCGTCTGTGACCAAAGTGTCTTCAGATTTGTCCTGAAGGTGGCACTAGAGGGATCCTCAAATTGACCCCAAACTGTCTCCCTGCTTGTCTTGGACCAACCTCATCAATGTGTCATATTGCATTAAAATGGCCTGCTTGTCCTGTGAGCTGCGATACAATCCCATTGCAGAAGCCCAGAGTACAATAACAATAAGGGGCCTTCACGCCTTCATTCGTTTGGCCTCTTTGTCACTATGTTTGCTTGTGGTTTTTAAAGGGTACTTTTACTGCAGCCTCTACAGCACAGAAGTAAAACAAAATGAGGCTGTTGCTCAGTCACACAACGTACTTACAACCAGTCTGTTTAGTAAAAGGTTCATTACGCTTTATTGGGGCTTTTTTTAGCTGCAGCACAACTTTCTAATAAGGTACGCTTGATAATACTACCTGTTAAGATTTATTAATGTTTGATAAATCATTTACTAACGTTTAATGGATAAGTTATAAGTCTTTTATAGGACCAACTTTTTGGTTGCCAGGTTGTGAAAAATCTCTGCAGGTGTTTCACTTCATCACCGGGACCAAAACTATTTTTGAAAATATGCCAAAAAAACCCCCAGCAAATTATTAACACAATTATGCTTAATATTTATGCCATTTAAAAGTGCAGAATAAATGTTTTATTAGAAGGTTTGGCTCCTTACACTTCACACTATTAATGCCTTACGAACATTTATAACTGCAGACCTGTTGGCTTATTGCTGTTATTAGAAAAGTGGGAAAGCTTATCAGCAACTTTCTAACCTTTCTGACTGCAGAATTGACTCATTATTAAAAAGTAAGAACCATTAACCTTTATTGACAAGAAAGGTCAAAAAACAGCGCAAGGGATTTTTCACAAACTGGCAACCCAAACGTTGGTCTTATTAATGGTTTATTTATTACTGTTCTGTTAAGCATTAGCAAAACAGTTTTAGCCTTAGTCATAACTTGACTTAACTTTTTTTTTAGAACAAGTCACTAAAAATAAATACATACTTCACAGTATAGTATAGTTTTTTATCATTTCATGACATATTTTATAACTTTTAATCTCACTGGCACATAAATATAAACTGTTTGCTGTTCTTACTTTAAATGATCCCCACAAAAAAGTAGGTTAAGTGTTTATCGACTGTGTTAGTCACAGGTCATCCCTCCAAAACCTCTTGTAGCACCAGATGAGAGTTCACTGTCCCACTGTCCGAGTCCATCTGCACGCTGTACACATCCCATTGGTCAGCGGGCACCGGTAATGGTGGGCGAAGACTCTGATTGGCCTTCGCGGCTGTCACTTAAAGCCAACGACTGTTATGATTGGCCGGCGCGTCCGAATCCGGGCAGCGGATTGGCTGATCGGCGTCTCGGCCCGGCCCCAGCGCAGATGACGGGCCGAGTGGTGCTGATGCTGTGACAATGGGAGTCATCCAGATAAGCAGCATCTGGACCGAGTGCGCTTAAAACACAGCGGCGGCACACACACACACGCACACTTACATAGACACACACAGGACTGGGGAAGCAGCTGGGTAGAAAGACGAGGAGGAACCTCCGGCTGCTGCTCTAAAAAAAGGGTGAGTTTACTCCTGGAAAAACAAACTGGCATGCCCGAGGCGTCCGGTTAGCTGTTTCCGATGTGGGGGGTTGGGGGTTATGAGTGGGGGGGGGGCACCTCTAAAGTACGCCGATAACAAAACTGTAAATCCCGCTGGCTGGGTGAAGCAAAGGTTAGCAGTCGATACCAGCCCCCCCTCCTCTTCCTCACACATCCGAGATGCTTTGCTTTCTGGTCAGGCTGTGCTCTTGATGCAGCGGTTGTAGGAAAGCATCTGTGAGTCAACTCAGCCCCCTCGGTCGACTGCATTGCGGAGGGCATGCTGCATGCCTCGCAGAGTGACACGAGTCTACGTTTCATTCATTCAGTCTTTAAAGGCTTTTAATACGCAAATGCAGCTCCGAATAGGCCTGATTCAGCATGTTACTGAGCTGTGGTCCTCCGTGTCTTTTTTTTCTTCTTCTTCATTTTTTCCCTTCTGTCACATCCTGAGGGTTCATCCAGACACAACCATCCCCGTGGATCCAGTGCGGTGCATCTATTTTGGAAACTAGAATTAGAATGACTATGTTTTTTTAGATCACAAACAAACAGATCAGCATGAAGGTATTTCATTTCCATACCACTGAAACTCTTGACAGCTACTGCATGCATTTGCACAGATTTGTAGTGAGGCACTGTGCATGCTGGGACTTGAAGTCTGAGGTGGTGTGTGTATGTGTGTGTGTGTTTGTGATTCAATGAGCTTTCTGTGCTCACCTGCAAGTTTGCATAGGTGTGCTTAAGTGCGGTACACATACAGTCTGTTGGACTTTCTCATCACAGCCACTGATAGATATATATACTGTATATATATATATATATATATATATATATATATTACACTAGTAATACAGATGCCTTTTTTTGTAAAAATGCAGTGTTTGGCCTCCATCTGCTTGCGAAGTCTAGTAATGGGAGCATTCAGCCGGCAGAAGTTTTTCCAGGAGCTTGCTCATGGCTGCCTGCTGCCCACAGCTCAGCAGGGCCTGGAGCAGGTTTGGCAGCTGCTGGTCATCTGCCTGCTGTGTCGGCTACTCTGGATGTTGGGTGAGAGTCCGGTTATTTTGTGCCCGCTCGCTGTTATTCGCCTGTCATTCGTACCGCTTGCATCATCACAATCACCTGTGCTGCCCTGAGGTTTTTCTCCTCTCTTGCCACATCAGGCCTCCCTGCTTTTGTGAAACACCTGGGCACAGTCGCGGGAGGTTTCTACACCCTCTACCTGTTCTTCGAGCTTCACATGATCTGGGTGGTCCTCCTCAGCCTCCTCTGCTACCTCTTCCTCTTCCTGTGCCGCCACTCCACCATCCGCGGCACCTTCCTCTCCATCACAGTGCTCATCTACCTGCTGCTGGGGTAAGAGAGTCCTCCTTTTGATTCCTGACAGCTCTCAGCGGCGCACATCGAGTCTGCGTTTTGAAGTGACGTTTGCCGTGAGATCTGCATCAAAACTGAAACTCTATTCTTTTCCAATTTTATCAGGGAGCTGCACATGATGGACACCACCAACTGGCACAAGATGAGAGGTAGGCCAGGCATCTTATCTGGCAGACAGCAACATCTGACACATTCTTAACGGATGAAAGCAATAAATGTGATTGTTCTAGGTTTGCCTTTAAATTTAGCGTTGATTATAGTCTTACATTGTAATCTAGTGACTGTTTAAGTGCCGCTCCTGTTGTCCAGGTTCGCAGATGGTGGTCGCAATGAAAGCCATCTCTCTGGCCTTCGATTTGGACAGAGGTGTTGTGACCAGTGTGCCATCGCCCATTGAGTTCATGGGCTATATTTACTTTGTGGGCACAGTCATCTTTGGTCCCTGGATCAGCTTCAACAGCTACAAAGAAGCTTTAGAGGGACGTAAGCTGGTATGTGTGATAAAGTATCTCTTAAATATGGAAGGAGGTTGGGGGTGAGGATTATTTAAAAGATTAATCTCGAGACGAGACACTAACTGTTTAAATCTTTGCCCCTTTCTTCTCCTCAGAGCTTTTCGTGGCTGTTAAAAGTGTCTGTTAGCTGGGTGAAAAGCCAGATCTGCCTCGTTATTTCCAACTGTGTGGCACCCTACCTCTTCCCTTATTTCATCCCGGTCTACGGAGACAAACTGCTGCGAAGGTGAGGGAAACATGGAGACGCAAACAAATTAAAATTCCTGTTTATTCCCTGGCTTGGGTTTCTTACGGCTCAATTCTCCTTTTCTATCACATGCTTTGTTACAGCAAAAAGAGGAGGAAGATCAGGTAATTAACTGTCCACCTCAGTGATACACCCAACATCGTAGACTCACCTCGCCTAATTTTGCATTCTTTAATGTATGCTTCTTGTCTTTTTATCATTTGCGCCAAACCTTTCTCTGCACGCATATGTCCACGTCGTTCCTCTTCTCTGTGCAGACACATGTGTGACGTCTTGTCTCATTCCCTCATTTACCATTTCATCATTTTTACAAATGTGTTGAGACATAGATCATCACATGGCAAGTCGTCAAAAGTTTCATATGAATTCAATGCATCTCTAACACTGACATTCTCTCTTTATTTGGTTGCTTCTCAGAGGCACAACGGCAAAGTATGTCTTTTAGTGTTACATAATAACGAATCCAATATTCAAGTTTGATTTCACCTGAAGTTTGAATATGCATATCCGTCTGCTTCTTCCTCTTTTAATATTGTTCCATTAGGTGGTTGCTGGCATATGAGAACATGATGTCTTTCCACTTCAGCAATTATTTTGTTGGCTACTTGAGCGAGACGACTACGACCCTGGCCGGGGCAGGCTTCACTGAGGAGAAAGAAAACCTCAAATGGTCAGTGCAGTATCAACATGAAGTGTGTTTCTCTTTATTCACATTTTTACATACTTATAAGGTTTTATTTTGTAGGGATATGACTGTATCCAAGCCACTTAATGTAGAGTTACCCCGGTCGATGGTGGAAGTAGTCATGTCATGGAATCTGCCCATGTCTTGTTTTCTACACACCTGTGAGTTATAATGTTAACATCGATTGTTTGATGGCAGCAGCTGTTTTTAACAGACTGTGTTAAACAGACTCTCTCAAACTCAGCTGATGCTCTCATCCCACAGATGTTTTTAAGAGCGCTCTCAAATTTGGGACTTTTTCCGCCATCATGGTGACATATACAGCCAGCGCCCTTCTGCATGTGAGTGCTATGTGGAAATAAAAAGTGAATTTACCTTGTACTCTGCACTGCTGTGTGCCAGCAAGTGGACTGTTTGGATTTTAACTCTTGTGTCTTGCAGGGTTTGAGTTTCCATCTGGGCGCGGTACTAATATCTCTTGGGTTCATCACGTACATTGAGCACGGTGAGAGTCTGCCTAATGTTGCCTCTTTTCCACATTAGAACCTTTCCATTTAGAGAAGGTGCTTAGCTTTGCAGGAATGGTTAATTACACCCACTATTACATGCTGTTTCTGTTCACTGCAGTGCCTGTAATTTACCTCTGATGTTTGGAATAGAAATTCATCCTGTGGCTTCATTCGAGTGCTTTGGTCTGTTTTGTGTTTCAGTGTTGCGGAAGAGGCTTGCAGCCATTTTTAATGCGTGCATACTATCAAAGAAATGTGGGCCAAACTGCACTCACAGGAACAAAAAGGTACCTTGCACGTTTCTCTTCCCTCTATTCTTTTTTTCTAGAGATGTGCCTTTTATTACCAGTCATTGAAGATTAGCAGTGATATTTTCAGGTTAGTGTCAATGTTTCTGAAAAATGTGCCTACACTGAGAGTTAGATGAGAAGGTCAGAATCCCTCTCTTGTTGCTAAATATGTAGGCTAAATATGTATGAGAAATAAGTGTGATAAATGCCCCGTGCCTGTTTTATGCATTTTATTTAGCAACTAAAGCTCCATGCTGCACAAATGGAAATCTCTATTCCAACCTCAGGCCTGTGGTGTCTTGTACATGCTTTGCACATATCCTGGTTTTGTTCCAACTATTTTATGTGTGCAAATGGCCATTGCACTGGCATTGCTGGCACTTCCTTTTAGAGCAGGAGGTGCTCAAAGGGGGCCTACCTAGTAGCTCTTCTGGCCTAGTTAGCATTCACGAAAAAATGTGTTCTCTATTTTTACTCTGCATATAGTTGAGAATATTAAAACCTAACCCCTTATCATTTTACCATTTTATTTAGCCAATAATAATAATAATAATAATAATAATAATAAGACTTTGCAAAGTGATTATGATATTAGAAAACATGAGAAATAGTCTTATCATTTCAAAGATATACTTAATGTATCACTAAAGTAATGTGAGCACTAGTTTTTAATGCCAGAAAAAAAACATATCTGCAGCAGTTAAAGTACAGCAGCCCCTATGGACTGCCTTGCGCTGTCAGTTGATATATTTTGGGAGTTTACTGGCAAAGAGCCCAGCAAAAATCCCTTATGTTATATTGGTTACACACATCGAGAGCAGCGGGGAGGGGGAATTATGATTTATGCCAAGAAGAGGCAGCCTGCATGGACTGCAACACAGTGCTGATCGTTTCCATCACAGTTTATGAAATGATCCGCTAAAGCCCCTGAAAATGCGGTTTCAGATCTGAAGTATTTCTCCTTATCGTACAGCATTCAATACTAAATGTGCAGCAATGAAAGTAGGCAGATGTAAGGCTTAGCAGGCAAATACTAAGCTAATCTGCTTCATCAAGACTGAAAGATAAAGATAAAGGTGTGTGAAATATTGATTTGAGTTTCCTGCTCTTACCTGATGCCTCGTCTCTCCCTCTGCAGGAGCTATGGGTTTATATGATTAACATAGCTTTCAGTGCGCTGGCAATCCTCCACCTGACGTATTTGGGCTCTGTGTTCAACTCCAGCGTGGACTACATGGAGGAGGATGAGGTGAGGTCACAACATTTAGATGTGTATAAGCGACCATATTTATACAAGTAACGTCAGTTTTTATTTTTATGGACCAATATCACACATAACAAATTTGCATCATACGATAATAATAATCTCATTAAAGATTACAGAAACCCCCTGAAAAAACTTTAAATGTGGAGGGAAAAAAAAACCTTAGGAAGAGCAACAGAGGAAAGATCCTCTCCCCGTGGTGAACAGTCTAGACCAATGTAAAATTACACCCTGAACTCATAAATTGTACAGCATACTGTGTGACGTATGAACATGTAAAATGCTATATAGGAATGTAACCTTACAGAAGCTGTGGTATTTATAGTTGAAAGGAGAGACGTGTACTGTTGACCAGATGAATGATAAATCCCATTTTTTTTGTAGAAATGTTTTTATAAAAGGAATACCTGAGTACAGATTTGTGTGTATGCATTGTCCAATTGAGCTTACGTAGTATGTACTGTACCCCTACAGGACGATATAACCCATCATACCATTCAGAAGTGGTCAGAGCTGAGCTGGACAAGCCACTGGGTCACATTTGGATGCTGGATATTGTACCGCCTCATTCTCTAATAGCAAGAGACAGAGAAAGTGAAGGAAGCAATAATGAGATATAAAAGGCTGTTTCTCCACTTCTGCACTGTGACTTTATTCTGCATCAGACCGAAGACAACTGAATCAACCTGAAGACAACAATAAACCAACACGCAGTGCTCAGGTTGCGCCGCATGTTGGCTGGGTAATCGGTTATTCTAACCTGCTGGGGACTAGTTTTGATATCCATGAAATGATAGCCCACTCCCCCCTCCTTTTCTCCGTATCGCATCCATTTTATCTGAGCCGCAGTTGTCGAGCCCTCATGTTGTGACAGCAGTTACCAGTGTCTCACTGCGAGTCACAATCAATACCTATCAGCATGGTGGAGATCGGCTGATCCTTTCTGTGGACACATGATAGACTGCGGCAGATGTCCTCCAGATGTGGTTTCCCCTCACCTCAAGTGTTTTCCGATTGTCTTTTTAGGTTTGAAGGATGAGGCTGGTGATATCCTATGGTTTTCTTATTTCTAACAGATTCCACGAAAAGAGCAAAACCAACAATCGATTAATCCGACTCTCAATACTCTCCCCAGCCTTGTGGCTCTCAGCCCTGAGCTCATTCTAAATGCTATTATATTCATTCTGTGTCATTTTTTTAAATGACTGAATATTTTTTTAGAACAGCTTGGCCCTGTGTTTTTGAGCTAACGTTTCTCAAATGTGGGTAAATAGCACATTTGCTTGGAACTATTTTCAGCAGTGGATTAATACTCGTTTCGTGGTCCAGTGAGTACATATGGCAGCACAAGGGTGAACGCGGGACTGACTAAAAAATTAACTGCAATGCCCACGTTCATTGTAATGAAGGAACATGTCACCCAGGGGAACAGTGTGGCTCATTGATACATTTTGGACAACAATGGAAGACAGAGACAATATTGTTGGTAGAATCAAATCATTTCTGGTTTCATGGGATTTGTTGAAAATAACAAAAATATAGGCTATCACTAGACTTGTCTCCTGAGCATGTGTAAGACAACTAAGAGTTTACCTTTGAATGAAAAGAGCACAGGTTATGGTTATGAGGCAGCAATTACAATGTCACCAATATAATTATTTTCCCTTTTGTAAATTCTAGATAAAGACAATTAATCAGTAAGTCTATGAATTAATTTATTGTGGTGAAATTTCCTAATCGTGTTTGTATTTTGTTTTGCTAATTACATTTAAAACAAATTCTTATTAGTATTTGTGGACATTTGAAACACTCTTTCACTTCTCAGTATTAAAAATAAAAGTTTAGAATCAGGGTATTCCACATGTGTTACTGTAGGGTAAAAAAATGTTTCAACCTCTCTTTCAATTTCATATTAGATGAAATCATACAGAACACTATATTAAATATTTATCCTTAATTACAGATTTTTTATTACACTGCTGCTTTTATTGATGCGTCGATGTAATTGGTGATCATCTGAAGAAAGAATCAAATGAGCGCCTGTATCAGATTGTGTTCACCTTCTGTCTTCTGTATCTTTCTTAAATCTAGAGCGTCAAAGGATTTGCTTCTTGACTAAGACGTAGTGTTTTAGATTAGAGCCTGAATGTTTCGTTCATGCCTGAGAACAAGTGCTCAGTCTCTGCAGACCTAGTAACACTCAATCCAACAAGTACAGTATTTTAAATAGTATTCTAATATTGACTTTAAGCCAACTTTTCTCCCTGTAAATGTGAAGGCACTGATACACCTGTGATATTTTTATAAAATTTTACATGAAACCTGGTTTGTCATGTCTGTTCGATTCTCTGTGGAAAAAAATCAGGAAAGATGCAAAATGTCTGGACATCCGGTATAAACAGAAGTCAGAAACACATGACTGCTGTAAGAAATAGCTGTTTATTTGAATTATTTACAGGAAGAATTTTTGGACTGTTTGACAGTCTATGAGGGTGAGGTAGGGGAGGATTGCAAAGGGGTGACAAGCCTTTTTTTTTGGCTAAAAAAGAATGGTCCGGGTTTAACCTGGAGCCTATTTGTGAGCATCCAATTGAGGACAGAAAAAGGCAGGAGAAGGGGGAGGGTACAGAGGTTGAACAACAGATGGTGATGGATGGAGATCAGGTCCACTTCCTGCCTCTGTGAGAGGTGAGCAGATGCTGTATCGGAAGGCCGAACAACAGCACAAGCTGCGGGCTCGTTGGGGTGGAAACATGGTGCACTCATCCTTGTTTGCCCCGGGGGCCCCCATGTTTACGGCGGCAGGACCCCAGCAGTGTCTCCAAAGCCATCTTCACAAATGCCTGGAAGTTATTGCTTCTCTCCCTTCGGCTGTCCTGCGAGGGGATGAAACACAGACAGATACCTTCACTGGGGACACAGCAATCACAGCACCTCATTTCCACACCGTGTGCCAGACAAAGGAAAGTCTCAAGCCACTAAAGGCCCAAATCAACCTTTAAGATCATGTAGTCTGTGCACAGATTTGATCCACTGGGCCAAAATTACAATATGTAGTTTCATATAAATGTTTACCTCCTTGCTTCTTGTTATCATCTCCTTTCTGATCACCTTTCTTCGGCTGCTCTTTAGGACTCTGAGGTTGCTGTGAAGTTAAAGCAAATGTAAATAAAGTGAAGCAACAATAAATGTATAGATTGAGGAGAAAAAGAGCATTTTGGACTAGTAATGGTTTTCCTACCTTGGTAGCTGACTTCTTGTCCGACTTATTACCTGAAAATAGTGGAAACACTTGTTTACCTTTGCTACATTTTTTTCTTGAAATTTTTATGTCATTAAACATACACATATTCTACAACTATCCAGATGGATTAAACAAAAAAAAATATATATTTTGTAGGCACACATTTTTGTTTTATGTTGCTTACCTTTCGTTCCTGGCATTTTGGCTGTGGTCCAGAGTCTGTGCTGAATTCTGAGAATGCAGTGCTTAATGTGGTGTTCAACTCGGCCATTTATGGCCCGTGCTTGTGAATGGCTCCGCCACTGGGGCCCCTTCGAGAAAGAGCACCATGAACAAGCAAAGAGCCCTGTCAGCTGAGCAGCACGCTCCACAGCTCTGCAGGTCTTTGCTGAGCCAGGCGAAACCTCAGAGCTGACCTTGTAATACTGCCATTGTGAAGCCACTGGAACTGTGTGCTCACCTATTGTCCATGACAAGAAAGCATTTTCATCATGTTACCACTGACATGATAGTGTATTTTTTAAAAAGTCTACTAGGCCAGGGATCACTTTCTTTTATGTTGATCAGCCATATTAGACCATGCACAGAGGATTTGGATTTTGTCCTCAAGAGACCCAAATGAGAAGATTTTTATGTTGCATGACTACACTAGATTTGTCTTCAAAACGATCAGCACAGTAGGAGTGGGGGATAATAGCAGGGATCATTAAGAGAGGCTCACATTTGCCATCCTTTGCAGTCCTCATTGTGTGGACCTCAACACAGGCTAGTAAAATATTGCTGATATTAACCAATTGATGACTTTGCCCCTGGAGGACTCATGTGGTCTCTAAAGGCACCACTCCAAACGTGCATATATTAGTAGTACCATCGTTATTAACTCGTGCTTGTGTGTAGGAGGGTGATCAACAGAATAAATTCATAATTTAATTTTTAAAAATGTGAATGTGAAATGTGTAAAACCAAGATGGCATAAATACGATAGTTTTTTTAGTCGAGGTCTGCTCTTTATTGTCATTGCATCAAACTGCGGTGGGGGGTGTCCATCATGTGCAGGCTGTGAACCGTGATCCGGATCCCTGCAGCTCCACATCAGTCGGGGCTGCTCACGGCGCGTCACGTGACCGTACAGGAAGAGCAGCGATGGAGAAAAGCTAAGGAAGGTGAGCCGCTTTCAAACCCTTTTCTCGGCCTTTCCTGCGCCGCATTACCACGGAAAAACGCCTCAGTACTCTGTGTTAAATCGCCAATGCGTAGATTAATAATGCAAGCTGAAGAATGAATGTGAAAAAGGTGTTTAATCCGGGATATTGGGTGTGATGTTGTGGCTAACTTAGCTAATTGCTATCTGGCTGCGACGTTAGCTGACAGGGAGGCTCGCCTGCTCCTGGTGCTGCTTCAGTGGGGTGAAAAAATCACCCAAACACCCTCATTATTTAGCCCCATTTAACTATTTCACTTCACTATTATTATTTTATTCTGGTGTCAAGCTCTCATAGCAAAATATGAGCTCAATAACAAGGTGTTTCCCATGGGGTGTCATTAGATTCTGCATCATCACCTGACTCAGTGCTGTGGATGGGGGTGAGGGGCGTGATGTTATATATATTGCAGTGCATCAGTGTTGAGTTTATGAGTGAAAGTAGCTGTAAATATGAACTGGGTGTTTATGTGTGTCAACAGGAGTCCGCCCTGGCAGTGGATTCCTCTCTACTCAGAGTGCTTGTGGAATGGCAGCAGTTTGGCAGCAGGTTTTGGCAGTGGACGCAAGGTGAGACTCGATCACACATCCACCTTTTTAATCGTCCAAACTAATGGAGAAGCTATTCAGATGTGTAATTGCTTATGGATCAGTTGTGAGTTATTGTGTGTGTGCTGTGTCACTTCCTTCCTTCCCCAGGTACAATGCTTACCGCACGCCTACGTTCCCACAGTTCCGAACTCAGTACATCCGCCGACGCAGCCAGCTGCTCAGAGAGAACGCCAAGTGTGGCTTTGAGCCGGGGCTGCGCAGGCAGTACCTGAGGCTGCGCAGTCAGCTGCTGGCCCTGCGCTACGGGCCCCTGTCCGAGCAGAGCAGCTTCAGGGCCAGCAGTGTGCGCAGCTCCCGCACCACACTGGACCGCATGGAGGTCAGACCCAAAGAAACAGGAAGGGCAGGAAAAGTAGGAGGGAGGGAGTAGGAGTGGGGTGTGTGTACTAATTGGAGAAGGAGATGTAAAAATATCCAAGAGTTGGAATGAAAATATAGGATGCAACATATGAGAGCCATCTGGATGGCAAGACCTTAGTTTTCATCAATCAGCAGCAAAGCCAAACAACACTTTGGTTGCCCATGCATATTAAGCTGAGCAGCTTGGTTGAAATGGCTGGCATAGCTCATGTATATGGGCGGCATCATTAACTTAAAAATGCATGGTAGCTTTGATAAGTTTTAAAGAATAATTAATGCGTAATGTGTTCTTTTATGATTATTTGTGGTCAATGTCCTTACTTGCACTCACTTCTATGAGGTTCTGTCCCCCCCTCCCCTTCCTATGGCTCCACTCCCTCTCCTCTCCACTCGGGCAGGACTTTGAGGAGGACCCCCGTGCCCAAGGGGCTCGTGGTCACCGCCGGTCCGTCAGCAGAGGTTCCTACCAGCTACAGGCCCAGATGAACAGAGCCGTCTATGATGAGAGGTAACCAGAAGAACACCACGCAGAGATCCTCAACTTGCGTCTTGTCTTGTTGCCTTGAGCAATTGAATTCTCTTTGATTTATTTTTCCCTCGGAGCTATTGCATTTTGTTGGATTTACTCTCTGTAATTCTGGTTTGGTCGCACAGAGTAATGATCAGATCTCTCATATTGAGTTGTCAGCTGTAGGCATGGCTTGTGAGGTGTTGTATTGATTATATGCTCACGTGGTGGTTTTATTTCTGGCCTCAGGCCTCCGGGCAGTTTAGTGCCCACCTCGGTGGCAGAGGCCAGCCGTGCCATGGCAGGAGACACAACTTTGAGCGAGAATTATGCTTTTGCTGGCATGCACCACATATTTGACCAACATGTAGACTCTGCTGGTAAGTAAATGTTTTTTAATTTATGATAATCCATTTCTATACATTAATCTCCAACCTTTATTTCACTCTTATTCTTTTCTCTTGTTTTTTTAGTTCCACGGTTGCAATTTGCCAATGATGACAAGCACCTCCTCGCTTGCTGCTCGCTGGATGGCACCCTGTCCATCATGACACTGTCCCCGTCTCCTCCCAGTGTTAAGGTGACCTTGAAAGGTCACGGGGGTCCTGTCACAGACTTTGCTTGGTCTCTGAGCAATGACATCATTGTGTCGACATCTCTAGATGGGACTCTGCGCATCTGGAACACGGAGGACGGTCGGTGCATTCGGGAGGTCAGAGACCCTGAATCCAGTGAGCTGCTCTGCTGCACCTTCCAGCCAATGAATAACAACCTTACTGTGGTGAGTCACAGACATCACTTTTATTTTATCTTGCACTGAATCCCAAAGGAATTGTTTTCAACTGCATGGAAAAACACCTTAGAACTGTAGGACAAGAAAGATAAGTTGCTTCACAAAGCAATTTCCTTCTGTGTCCTCAAATGTATGAATGAGGAAGAACCATTTTTGTTATACTATTATACTTCTAATGCTAGCAAATATAATAATTATATTACTACAAAATAAAGATATTTTAAATATTTTCTTCATATATTTTCTTTATCACCTGCATTGTTATATGGTCTTCTTTTAGGTCACCAGCATCAAAGTCCCAATAAGTCTACAGGAACAAAATCTTCTCTAGATTCACAATTCACTAATTGATCACTAAACATGAAGTATGTGATGCACTGTTTTGATATATCAGATTTCTAAATTTCAGTCCGAGACTACATGGTGCAGCGAGAAACTGTGTTTGCAGATTTTGCGTTATGTAGACTTGACCCACCTGAAAAATACTATAATACATTTTTTTCATGTACCTGTTACAACACAGCCAGCAGTTTTACTGCAAAACTTTGCTGTATGTATTTTATTTGTTTTTATTTGAAGGCACAGTCTATTTTTCTGACACGTGGTGTTCAGATTTTTGGAAAATGGTCACAGTTTGCTCTGCTCTGGTCCTGGTTTACCCAGAACCCAACCTCAAATCACTGACAGTGACTTTTACAGCTTTAACATCCTCTTCAACTTAAATAACATGCTGTAAAGTAAATTAATCAACATGCATCTTATTATCTCATAACACTCTAATTTTTATGAGTGAAGTCTATCCACAAAACAATAAAGCATGCAGAGGCCAAATCTCCCAAAAGTAGCTTTTCATTCCCAATTATCACATGCATATTTACACTGTGCAGACATTGATTAACATTTTAGAACTGAATGTCATCTTTTGTTAGAACAACAAAAGCGGTAAATGTCTTGGATAATTTCGGTTTTATTCGTCTTTTTCAAAATACTTAAATTGATGAGCAGAATGCTAAATGAAAGCAGTTATGCATAGCAGCGTCCATCTACGCCTCATTAAATGAAACACACGGGAGACTGACATTTGTTTTGGGGTTTTCTTTTACCAATAGACTGTACTAACAATAAGAAATAACATTATGTCAGGGAGAGTTGTATTTCTTTCTGGTTTGTACTGGTTTAGCTCATCTGTCCAACAGAGCAGCCCTGTGTTGGTCTCATCTGCCTGAACACAGATCACATTATGTGCTTTCTGTTGGATTACACAGTTTTTAGTGTTAGACCTTGTAGAAATATTTCATATTTTACAACCTGTGCTCATTTTCACTTGTCTAACTGCTGTTCACAGTCAGTTTCTCTGTGCTGCCCTGTGGAAATAATGAAGTTCTGTGTTGCAGGTGGGAAACAGCAAGCACCACCTGCAGGTGGTGAACATCTCCACTGGGAAGAAGGTGAAGGGGGGCTCCAGTAAGCTGACAGGCCGTGTGCTGTCTCTCTCCTTTGATGCTCCGGGGAGGATCCTTTGGGCTGGTGATGACAGAGGAAGCATCTTCTCTTTCCTCTTTGACATGGCCACAGGTACATTCGCAGCATTTCCAATTTGGCAGGGTGGCAAAGTGTCCAGTGACTGAATCACAAATTATAATTTGTTTTTGTATCGTGTGCTGAATGCTGTGTGAGAGGGAAAGCGCTTGATGTGTTCTCTGCCGGTCTCTGCTGTTTCTGTCCCGTCTCCCCTGCTCGCACCCCCCCCACAGGGAAGCTGACCAAAGCCAAGCGTCTGGTGGTGAGTGAAGGCAGCTCCATCTGCAGCATATCTGCTCGGTCCTGGATTAGCCGAGAGGCCAGAGACCCCTCCCTGCTGATCAACGCCTGTGTCAATAAGCTGCTGCTGTACAGGTCAGTCTGCAAGGGCAAGTCACTGTTTATTAATAGGCAGTTTTGCCTCCGCTGTGTTGAGACATTATTTAAAGCCATCTTCACTGGTTAAGCATGTACGTGAAGACGTATGTTCATCTGTTGCGTTTAATCTGATCAGTTGTGCCACCTCTACGTTGGCAGGGTGGTGGACAATGACGGTACACTACAGCTGAAGAGAAGCTTCCCTATCCAGCACGGTTCCCAGCTCGTTCATAGCATCTTCTGCCCCCTCATGTCTTTCAGACAGGGGGCCTGTGTGGGTAAGAAGTCTCTCTGTATTCCTGCTGTGATATTTAAATAGAAAATTAGACCACAGTTCATTGCATGCTGCAGGCTATCCAGTGTGGAAAATGTGAAAAATAGCATATAGCTGCTTTTCGGATAAAAAGAAAAGCCAAAATAGCAACCTTTCAGTAATTAACTAACCTACCTTGTTGTATTTCTGAATGAAGTTTATTGATTTTGTAAAGCATTCATCTATCGAAAAAGTAGTAGCAGTTTTTTTTTTAATCATATGACTATGTAATCAAGTCATAAAGCATATTGTTTACACCATGCAGGATTATTTGACACTGCCTTACCTCAGAGCTTCACCGTACTTGACTTTCCTCACCTTAATTATTTCTTGACAATTAAATGTTAATTTTATTCAAGGCTCGTCAGTGTTTAAATTATCGGGTTTGTGTCTCCAATTAACAGAAGCATCTCACTCATAAAAATACCTGTCTTCGCTGAAGGATGTGTTGTAATTTCATTCTTACAAACTGTGCAGATATTTTGCAGGTTTGCTACATTATTTCAAAGTTGAGGATTGTTTGTATGTCTGGAGGGTTTTCATGTATTTATCCTTTGTCCTTGTAATTTCTCTTCACCCTTTAACATCATCTGATTTTTTTTTTTTTTCGCCCCTCCCAATCTCAGTGACCGGCAGCGAAGATGGCTGCGTCTACTTCTTCGACGTCGAACGCAACACCAAGGCGATAGTGAACAAGCTGCAGGGTCACGGAGGGCCGGTGCTGGACGTCAGCTTCAACTGCGACGAGAGTCTACTGGCGTCCGCCGACTCCACTGGCATGGTCATCATCTGGAGGCGGGAGCAAAAGTGACTGATCCACCAGTGAAAAATGCTTCCATCCACTGCATACGAAAAAAAAAAAAAAAGGCCCGCAGCTCCTCAACCGTCCAATAACAAGTCTGTAGATTTTCACTGGAATGTAACAGGCTGCATTTAACGTTTTATTTAATGATACTCAAGTGCAATCGGATAGAACACCATGTTGTGTAGGTGGTAGGGATGTCTTAGAAATTCAAGGGGTGGGTTGTGTGTAGTGAGTGTGTGTGTCAGTATGTGTGTGTGTGTGTGTCAGTACTCCTACAGCTGCATCTGAGAAATTGCAAAGAAAGAAAGCACTACTCTACTCCCATGCATGTGTCATGGCTTACCTCTGACTTGTACGGATATGACTGAATCTATGTGAAGAGGATACAACGTAATCTTCCAGAGAAACCTGATCCAACACTTTGTATCACACTGACAGTCCCTCTGGCATAAATCTAGTTCACTATTTATGTAACTGTTATTCAAGCAGTGTAATCAAGTGTAGTAAAACCGCCTTATTTGCTGTCAGTTCTGCTATTGCCTGTTTGCATTTGAGACCGTGTGCATGACATTGAATTCCGAGTCAGCTAGTAGGCATATCCAATTGATCACCACAAAAGACAGAACAAGTGTGTTTTTAAGTCTGTGTTTGTACTTATCTGTGTGTGCGTGTGTATTCTGTTCATGCTGGTTGCAGATTCATATAATTTATTTAACGCACATACAGAATAAAACTACTGTAACTGTGCAGTGTGTTTCTTTTTTTTCACGTTTGAAACAGTAAAGTTTTAAAATGAAGATGGTAATGACCAAAGAGCTTAATGTGGTAATGTGGTCAAACCTACAGTGTAGGAGAGTGTTAGTCATCGTGTGGGTCTTTGAGATGTACACAGGATTCACCCTACATCAGTGACTAAAGGGTGTGTATAAATGTAGTGTGGCATTTTGAGCTGGGCGGTATGTATCTCTAATGGGTTATAAGACGTATTGTTTTGGGGTTTTGTTGTTTTAACATAGTCAAAGACTGATAAGTGTACCGTGTTGTTTTTTTATGGTCTTAAAAGCTTTATGGCAGTTCTTTCATCTGTTTGGTCATCGATCTTGAAAATCTTGTTGATAATTATGTTTTTTGCCATAGGCAGTGAAAATGTACCGCATTGGTTCAGTTTGAAATTTCTATGATTTCTATGATGGATGAATCCTTTTGACTCTGTTTGACGCTGACTTTTCATTCACTGCTACCATCAAGTAGACATTTGTGGTTTTGAGTGAAATCTTGGCAGATAAATAGCCTGGATATTTGCAAATGATATTTTAGCTTATTACCTCCAACTTTTTCATTTTGCTGTCTTTCTTGACACCTATGGTGATAAGTGGTATTTGCAGGTTGCAGGTTTTTGGACCTCACCTCAGTTTCAGATTCAGCTTTCTGTAGTCGTCTACCTTCATTTGTTTGGCCATCGTAATCGTTAACTCAACTCATAGCAGAGACTGGTAAAATCTATACTCGGTCACCATTGTGTTACCTCATTTGGTGATAGACAGTGGCTTAACAGATATTTATTGAAATGAAAATCATAGGGATACATATACATTTGGAGGTCACTTAAATCCCGACTTTCAATTTAGTGCCGCCAGGTCAAAAATTCAGTTTGTCCATTACTCGACCACTTGAATACTTGATCGAACCTGCAAAACTAATACTCCTAGGCATGTTAGCATAGTGTCATTAGTGTTTGGCCCAAATCACTGCTGTGGGTCAGCTCTGATAATCAAGCTACAAAAGGTCCTCTCACCGTGGATTTTGAGGGTTTCAAACCACCCGCTAGGTCTGATGTTTTACAGAATAGGATCCCTTAAAACAAAACAATGTCAACTTGTTGCTACATATGGTTTCAGTGTAAACGTGAGTAGTGAGCAGTCCAACCAAGTGTTTTTCCTTTTCAAATATTGTTTCAGTTGAATGGTTTCAGAAGTATCTATTATTTCACAACAGCAAAACCCGAAAACAGTAGTGCTCGTAGTGCTGACGAAGGCCTATGTGGTGACCCCTCAAATATTTCTGTAGACCCTTTGACGAGTCCTGATGCCCAGTGTCGAATTCACTGAAGTAGATCACATTCAAGCTGCCAAACATGTAGAAATGTCTAATTTCCAGCTCTAGACAGGCTCTGAAAATAATACATTAGTGTTGCATTGTCAGACTAATGTATCATGGCAATACGAGACATTAGTCTCACATTTCCATCTGCACACTATTTGCACTATCTGAAAGAAATACATAATTAACTAAAAACTGTGGAGACAGGTTGAAAAAATGTCACAGAGAAGTGTAGCGTGCGTAGGAATCTGTGATTTAACGTTTCAAACACGTTATATATGATTTATGCACAAATGCAGCGCCCCAGCCACTCTATTGTTTCCTCTCAAGGTTGGTCAGGGTATTGTGACGTAGAAATGTGGCTGTGTGGGAGTGAAGGCACAGTGAATGGTTGCTTTCCAGGAAGGTCAGGACGGGGCTTTGTTTGAAACAGGCAGGATAGTTGCTGACAAAAAATACAAACAAGAAAATCCTATCCACAAAACACAAAACTTCTCCTGCATGAACCCGAGTGCTCTGATAGGACAATGCAGCGAGGCCTCTGCACAGCTCTGCATCTTCAGAACAACAGTGGGCGAGGATAAGTTTTCACAAATGAGTAAGACTGCCTTTGTTGTGGTGCATCTTGGAGAGAAGTGGGAAGAAAACTAAAAATAAGCACTTATTAGATGGATCCTCAACATCAGTTCTGGTGAGACAGAGAGGCCCAGTCGGATGCAACCTGTTAAAGCTGGACTATTTGGGGGGTGTTCACGCAGTCGATGCTGCTCACTATGGAAACATCTTTTTCCATCAGCCACCATCTGAGTGTGCAAATAAAGATAATAGAAATTATCTCTCATTCAAATTCAAAATATAGGCTACTTGTTCATCGAGAGAATACACAATCACCATGGCCGGATTTCAATCAGGCCCCAATTAAGCCTGAAAAATATTATTTCCTCACCACCCTTTCCATTTTATTTTATAATGTATAATTATGTAGTATGGTTAGATGCATAGTGTTTACTGTACATGTTTAGTCTGAGAGAGTGATTCAGTACATTAAGTATTTTATTTATGCTCCTTATAGTGCCCTTAACCCTTAACAACACAATTTATCTATTATCAGCAGTGGTATTTTTAACTGTAAAATGAACTTTTATTCATCCACATATCCAACCACAAGCATTATGTGAGTTTTAAGAACAATATTTGTGTTTCTGGTCTATTCAGAGATTGGATACAGCCTTAAACCCATTTCTCGGTTTTACACAAAAGATTCCACAGCTGCCATTTGAAAAGCCTGGTAGAGAGGAGCAGTTAATTTTATTTACATAATTTTACAGGAACCATTTTTGGATCTTCTCTTGTATTAAATGTTCTCTTCTAATATATCTCATTTGACGTGGTTAGAAAAAAAAATACTCCGCATCACATTTCAAGGTTATGCTTTGGAGCATCAATATCGAATGCTAGTTTTAAGTCAATTAATGAACTTAACTTAACATCTTTGGAGTTTGCTTGTACATACATGTCCTTCTGTAGGTTTATGCTTGAGTCTGAACATATTTTAAGGGTCTGGCAATATATTTGGTTTACTTCATTCTTTAAAGTGAAACATGGTAACTTTGGAACTTTCCTCCTCTTACAATTGAAAAGAAAGATTCATGAGAGATAAAAAGCACTCTTGCTCAGCTCAGTACAGGCCAGGTTTAGGCTGCTACAGCCTCACTTGTTCTGGTATGACCGCCCATGGTGGCTAATGTTGGCTAACTTCAGATACTGTACGCCATTGTATGACGCTACTCAGTCATGCTCTTCCCTCTGTGACTATTTGTGTTACTGTGACAAGGGTTTTAGCATGCACCATTATTCTGTCATTTTCATTTGTAGACGTGTGCCCATTGGTTGGCAAAAATTATAGTCAGCCTTTATGTTTTACTGCAGGAAGGTTAAGACAACCAAGCTTACTTGTACAACCCAACTACATTTTTTGTCCCCACTTGTATAACATTTTTAATACATAGATATTTCTTCAGGTTTTTATGCAGTTATACACTTGTCTCAGGCAGATTTGAAAGGTGAGTACTTGAATAAAAAATCACAAATCTTCTCAACTCTACAGTGGTTGCAGGTCAGTGCTCAATGGAGAGGAAAGTGTCAAGATGACTTTTTCATTTCTTGCAGTGAAGTGTGCCAAAATGAGACTGATGTGCCACAAATGTACCTTTTCTCTGTGCATGTTCAAGAACGAAAACACACGGGGTGTAATTTGCGCTACGTGTAGTATAAAGCAGTCTATTTCCTGTGAAGTAATCATAACAGGGATCCAGCAATGTCAACATCCAGGCAGGTCATGACTCAGAATGCATCAAAAGTAGAGTCTTTATTGATGAGTGGGCAAAAGAACCACCTCAGTTAAACTGTACAGTTACAGAATATCATCTCGCGAAGGAATGCCAGACGTAAAAATTATGGACCTCAGTTCACTTTTCACTTCATCTTTCCATATCAACATCTGTACAAGTTGTAATCCACAATCTTGAATCTATGAAATGCAGTGGAATGCATGCTAATACAGTATGCTGTGCAAGTGTCCACATTTAGAAAATTGACTGCACAAATATATCTATGCCTAACATACTGTAGGATCTGACATTTGTATTACATGAATCTTAATTTGGAAAGACAACTTAATGTAGTCTAAGCCGGTTTTCACACGCCAAACATCTCTGGGGCCTTATCCCAGCCTGAAGACGTTTAGATTGTGAACTTGCTGTGATCCAGGACACTCGAGTGGTGACATTTATGTTGAGGGGAAATATAAGAGGGCCTGGTAACATTCAAGTTTCCTTCACATCAAGTGCCACTTCATTTTTTCTTCTTTTTTTTTTGTATTCTGGTGAGAGCACAACAGTACTTTAAAAACATTCCCAAGATTATCATTTGCAAATAAATGTTCATTTGCTAATGATTTTTTTAAAACGACGTAATTTACATCATCATTCAAGTCATTAAAATCCTATGGCCTGTTTGCAATGTACAAGTGTTGTTTTCTAATTATTCGGTCCCCTTTTTCATTATCCAACTGTACGTATTCCACACTTGCTTGTACATTACCATTAAAAATCAGACTACATTTTCAGTTCATTTTACGGAAATCCATTTAAAGGATAAATTTCCATATGATGATTGTTCAGTTTTGCATGATTTTGAGACACCAAGATGAGGCTGCTTTCATACTGACTCAATATTACTGGAACCTATTCTATCATCATTATTTCTCTCATCTTTCTCCCTCCCTCCTCTCCTCTACCTCTCTCTCTTTCTCGCTCTCTCTCTCTCACACACATGCACACACACACACACACGCACACGCACACAACTGCTATATAAAAACACACAAGCAGGAATATACATTCCTGTACAGTCTATACAATATGAAATCAAGTCATATTTCAAAATAGTGTCATCTGCTTAACATGTATAGTTTACAAATAAAGGAAAACAGGCAATTTTTTATGATACAAAGAAACCTGACACACCCTAAATCAAGTCCAAAAAATCAAGCATGTTAGGGGCTTCTTGGGTTCACAACAGCTATTTAAATGTATCCAAGGTTATCGGGTCCATTCAATATTCTGCAGTCTCCTTTGAATTACATGAAAAGGCGTCCTGGGTGGTCTATCAGTCCATTCAGACCCTTTGAGTTCCTTGATGTGTCTCAGAGTTAGTAACGCTCTGATCAACACTTTTTATTCACAGTCTGCAGCACATTTCTTCAAGGATTTCAACCCTCTGTTTGTCTGTTTTGTGCCTCATGTGACACAGAAACTAATTCTCAGTTGAAAGCTCTGGGGCGTGTCCCACTGAAATAAGGCAACATTATTTTAAAATGGCATCTGTCACACGTAGTTGGAGTGGTGATTGTTGTGATCTTTCGTACTTTTTAATCATACAGTACATCATCAGAAATGCAAACCATTTAACTGTCACTGGGGCTTCTTCTGTCGCCCTGTTCAAAGCTTTGCACCTGACACGTTTAATCAAATATCAACATTCTTGATGAAATGGCACTGTGCCTGCATTCGTTGGCAAAAACGTGATTTTGTTGTGCAAAACAACAAAACAGACACTTAACCAAGGTGCATTACATCACTTCTCTCCTCCTAATTTCCCTTTAAAACCAGAAACATTCTCTTTGTGAAGCTCACATCCTATCACATGATGCAGTAGGCCTCATCCTGGGGCAGGTGTTGTTTAGTCCTCCAGTAGGTGGGCAGGTGAGCTCTCAGCACTTTCCTCAGGTCCTCGTTGAGCAGGAGACAGAAGATGGGGTTGACTCCGGCCTGGGCGAAGCTCATCCACACTGTGATGGAGAGGTACCTGTGAGGGATGATGCAGGACTTGACAAACACCCTCCAGAAACACGCCACGATATAGGGAGCCCAGAGGACCAGGAAGAGCAGGGTGATGGTGTAGAACATCCTGCCCAGCCTCCTCTCTGACCTCACCTCTTCCATCCCGAGCAGCCGCCGGTGTTGATTGTGTAAATTTTGCCTGATGCCCAGCAGGGTGGGTGGCATGGGACCACGACCGAACCCTGCAATCCAGTTAGCGGCAGCTTGACCTGTGGCCCCGGGACCGTGGAAGGTCCAGTTCTGGCTGATAGCTGGCACCAGCTGGACGGGTTTCATCTTGCGGTGCCTGTACTCAAACAGCAGCAGCTTGGCGTAGAAACCATGGGTGGCCAGGACCACCACAGCCAGCATGAGCATGAAGCCCAGGGTGTCGTTGGTCTTCAGGTAGCGGTGTTCAAAAATGCACTGATCCTCATCACGGATGAACTTGTATGTCCCCACGTCGAAGACAGGTGGGAACGCCATGGCAACGGCCAGAGTCCACACCATGCAAATGATGGCGGCGCAGGTCCAGATGGTCATGCGCTTGGCGTAGAATCGGTGGTGGGCGATGGCAAGGTAGCGGGTGACAGCCACACAAAACAGCATGAAGGCAGCGTGAAAACAAAACAGCACAGCCATGAAAGCCACAACTTTACAACTCAAGGCACTGTAAGTCCAGGCTGAGCTGTTGTGGACGGAAACCAGCACAAAGGGGAAGCAGGCGGCAGAGCGAACTGCATCGGCCAGGCACAGGTCCAGGAGAAAGAAGTAGGGAGCCTTGTGAAGTGTCCTGTCTCGTAGGACCAGCAGGGAGACCAAGAGGTTGCCCACGAGGCTGACACAGATGATCAAACCCAAGAAGACCAGCTTAAAGTAGGCAGACACATCCGTGGCAGAGATTCCTCCACTGTTGCTGCCACCGTCGCTGCTGCTGCTGCTGCTGCTGCCGCCTCGTGCCAGTCCACTCTGTGAGGCCAGCACAGCCAGCAAACTGCCGGGGCCATCGATGGCAAAGCTCTGGTTAGTCATTCTATCACCTTCCGCAAGAGCCTGCCTGGTTCGGGCCCTTTATAAACACTACAGATCCTCCTTACAGCCGTCGTCTCCCACGGCTCTCTCGTCTTTACAAGGAGAGGCCGTAAGGATCTTTTCTACACGACAGACTCATCTTTCCTCTTTGTCCACAACCTCACCACCTGTGAACAGAGACACACATTTTGAGGAATGAAAAACAAGATGTCTGACACGCTTGTCAGGTCTGAAACTCCACCGAAACGGAAGCAAAACTTACATTTAGCAGCATTGATATAGAAGTGCTGTGTCGGGCAACACAGTGGAAATCTCTGCCTTCCTGTTTCTCTATGGCTGGGATCAGATCAGCAGCTCTACAGCATGCCAGCTCCTTGGCTCTCTCAGTAATTACCTTGCCCGTTGCTAAGATACAACAGCTCACATACTTTGTGCAAGTGTGGGTGTTTGAGTGAATGCATGGGGGTGTACAGGGGGATGGAGCAGACACAGTACAACCAACACTGGGCATGTCCAACAAACAGAGATGTTGTAAATGAGCAAAGAACATTTTATGCTTTCTCTCCGCCGCTCGTGTGTATGTGCGTGACAGTCAGCTAAAAAGCAGGAGGGTGTAATCTGTACCATTCACAGCACATAACAAATATGAGAGTGTAATGGCAGCCATTTGTCTTTTTTTTTTTTTTTACCCTAGACCTACGTGTGAAGTGTGGAATTTTACTCAACAGGAGGAGGAAGTTGTCATTGTGATTATCATATCAGTCGGGCCTCTGTGTTTTAGCAAGAAGCCAAATATCAGCCTTTTTCTTATGGACAAGACATGATACAAAACATGAAAATTCAAATTCAACACATAAAAAAAGACCAAATTCAAGATGCAGCCTCCCCTACAAAAAAAAAAAAAACTCATTCACAGGGATGAGGTGGTAATGACACATAGCTGTGTGCCTGTCTGGGTGGGCCTCGTCTATGTAGGCCATGAAACACAATATAATACATGATTTGCAGGAACTGTAGGCTCACCCCAACCCACACACACACACACACACACACCCAACCTTCCCCATCACCCCCCCCCCCTCACAATCCACAACAGCCCTCTGCCACCTTGACAAATATCATTTCACCTGATTAGATGGCTGCCATGTCAGCTAGGCCTGAAAACACAGACTGGAGTGAAAAAAAAAAAAAAAACAGACGAACAGGTGTCAAAATCACCTCTGCTGCTGTGTGTGTGTGTGTGTGTGCGTGCGTGCGTGCGCGTTACTGTGTGTGTGTGTAAGGAAGAGATAGATAAAGAGACAGATGATAACCTACCTTTCATCCCCTCATTATTATTATTTTTTTTTTTTTTTTGGAGGAAGAGGAGGATGGGAGGGAGGAGGAGGGGGTCTGTGCTGTCTTCTCTCGCGGCAAAAAACACACACACACACACACAAAAAAAGATCCCAGTCGCTTTGTTTCACTGTTTGTTAAACGGAGAGAAAAACACATAATAAAGCCTCATGCTCTCTGCCGTGCTCTCGGGCTCAAACAACACCTGTTATGCATAAATCCATCGCGGGGGAAATCGAAATTGGGCAACATATAATCAACATAAGACGGCCGAGGCTATCTAATAATCAACAGCTGATCGAAGCATCCAGGAGGAGGACGTTTGAGAGAGATGTATATATGTGGAGAGAGAAAAAATAGATCCACCGCCACCCTTTTTACAGTTTCGTACGGGGGGATGTGTTCATTCCTGCTCTGTGTCTGAAAATCATCCGAGAAAACAGATTTTATGTTGCATCACGTCGAAGATGGGTTTCCAGAAGCCCCAGAAACAGGCGCAGATTATATATATATATTAAAAAAAAAAGAAAAAAAGAAAAAAACAACACATATGTGTCTTGCTCTGTTTATGTATCCAAAATGATGTCAGATTTTCAATGCTTATAATAACCCACCCACAAACGTTGGAGAGGAAAAAAAGATCGCGCATCCCCTAAATGAATCGTCTTGGCGTGTACATTGGCAAGTGGCACCAGAACAATTAGTCCACACAGACAACAGCCTCGATACGTCTCTCTTTTCCATCTTTCAGTCAGAAGAAGAAGAGGAGGAAGGAGGAGGAGGAGGAGGAAAAAAAAAGGCGATGTATTTACCCTGAACTGTTAATATGCAGTCTTTGTTTTGCAGTAGTCCGGCGATGGTGGACTACATCTCATATAGTCCACGATATAAATATATATATATATATATATATATAAAAAAGCCTCCATGACTGAACAAATGCATGCTTGGCAAATCCAGCGATGTCACGAGGGGGGGAGGAGGTGGTGGTCATGGCAGTGGAGGGGGGTTCACATCGCCGGAGACGCTGTCGAAATCACGATTGGGATGAAAGATGAAAAAGACACAGCGGAAAAACAAAAGAAAAACAAAAACAAAACAAACAAAAAACAACCCCAAAGGCGGCAGGATTGGGCGAATTATTCCTGAATAATCCCAATTATGGCTGCTCGCGAGGAGGCAGCTCTCGCACATTCATGCGGAAAGCGTCGGTTTTATTCGGAGAGGAGAGGAGAGAGAGAGAGAGAGGAGGGAGAGGGAGAGGGAGGGAGGCAGAGGGAGGCGGACCTGTGCAGTATTGTGGGCCATAACTTGAAAGTGATGTTTTATTCTAACCATTTCTGCTGGCATCATGCATGACGCGCCTGTTTTCTCCAGTGTGGACGCAGACGAGGGGCTCCAGCTGTCAGCAGGCTGTGGTGTTTCATTGGTCTCCTCGCCCCTCGGTGACAGGCTGGGCTGACTGGACCCACGGTATGATTCAGACAGGCCTGGCAGGGCAGCAGCAAGGGATTCTGGGTCCTCTGGAAGCATAGTGGGCCTCGCTTTTTTTTTTTAAGTATAGAAGTCCCATTTCCATGGGAACCTGATGCATCAGAGGTGCCATCATCCAATACTTATTATGTGTTTTCATGTTCTGTTTAAGCTTTATGTTTTCATATTTTGCATTTAATTCACATTGCACCATCAGTTGTACCTTGAACATCCCATACTTTTGTTTTATCCTATTTTATTCAGATGTGTATGTATATTTTGTTTGTGTACATTTCATCAGACATGCAGGCGGTGTGGCTCTCAGTGTTGGTCAGTTGTTCCCCCACTTTGGTCCAAACTGAAATATCTCAATAACTGCTGGAAGGGCTGACACAGAATGTAACCCAGACATTCATGTTCCCCCGAGGATGAAGTCTACAGGTTTTGGTTATTCCCATGACTTTTCCTCTAGTGCCACCATGAGGTTGATGTGTGTGGTTTCAAATGAGCTTTAGATTGACTGTTGTGAAACTAGTGCATATTCATGCCAGCTTTGGTAAACCCCTGACTTTTCATAGCACCTCCCTCAGGTCAAAATGTAAACATGACATTCCCATCAGCCTCGGCTATACATCTGGTGCAAATGTTAACAACTTCTTTGTGTAAGTGTAGCCTGACAGAGCCACTAGTGTGGTTGTAGATGTTTTATTATGTACATTTGTATGTATACCAAGTTACATATACCAAGAAATACAATTATTTCACCATTACAGTTTTATCTTCTGGAAATTAACATGTTTTGAATTACAAAATTCATAATTTTACTCAGTGATTCACCCTCAGTCTCCATGTAAAACACCCAGTGGCCTTGTTCGAAATTAAAGTGTTGATTAATATATTTTGGTATGATTTTCTGGGGCATTTTGCCTTTATTTGATACATAGATAGTAGAGAGGTGACAGACCAGACAGTAGAGAGGTGAGAGGACATGAGGCCCCCGAGGGTTGGAAAGGGGCAATTACATGGTGAGTGTCATAGGCAAGTGTTGTTTCTAATACTGATATACAAACCAAAAACCTACTGTAAGCCTTCTGATATTTAACAGTCAGCCACATCCCCTTGAGGCTTACAGTCAAAAAACAAGCATATAAGAAAATAATAATGTAACTCCAGTAAAGTAAATAGTCATCATTTGTGCCCTATTGTCGATTGTCACTGTGAAGATGGCTTGTCTGATAAACAGTACGCCAACATTTACTTTTGGTTAAAAAGTAAATACTGACAAGATGTCTCTGCATTTTTTTAAAAAGACAAATAGAAAAGGTTTAAAGTCTTTATTCAATATTAAAAGTAGAATGCTTTCATTAGTTTAACTTCAAAATGTGTAAAATGTTATGGCTGAAACAGATTTCTGTCTTGGACTGAATTTGGACTGAAACAAATATACTACTAACAGTCCAATTCGAGCTAAATGATGGCTGTGATGGACCAGATAAAGCCAATAAACACCCATGATGGTCCATGAGTGCTAATTCCTTTTGAGTACAATGACATACTGAAGGATGGGTATTACGAAAAACACGATTTGTCTTGTCTTTCCGGGGGTTTTGCTGTCAGAGGATGTTATTAAAGTAAAAAGCGGATACTCCTCTCTGTTTCAACTGTTTCTTGTGATGAAATAGCTCCATCCAAACAAGACAAACTTTCCCTCAGAGTGATATCACACTGGGCAAGAGACAGAGAGAGAATAAGAAAACACCCCCCTGAACTGCCGTTTGGTAATAGTGTCACAACACTTGCCGAACCTCTTTTGAAATCACTGCTTAACACGGCTTTCAGTGGTGTATTGCTTAAAAAGGGCATTAATTATTTCAAAGTGAATGTCTGTGGAAGAATTCACACTGATTATCCTCCTTGGGTCAGTTTTAAGTCTGCTTAAATTTTTTAATACATTCCACACTCAAGCTATGTGACCATCACACAAATGAAGCGCTCGCACCCTTTTCTCTCTACACAAGTCTGTGAGATGCAAGTGTGCTCTGATTAATAATTTTGTTTTAAGGCCAAATAGATAATCCACATAATCCAAAGGATACCTGACATCCAAGGATGTTTCTGGGTTTGAATTTAATGAAGTTAATACAAGATACAGTAGGTTGATTCTGCAGGAAAACACCAAAGTAGTTATATATAGCTCCTAATTGCTCCCATGGTCAAAGAATAAAGATAAGGTCTTTCAGATATAGCCTATCACTGCTATAATAAGAAACAGTCTGTGACATCTCGTCATGTAGAACTCATAGTTCCCTAAGCTTTCAAACACTGATCTTGTCTTACAATGGCCCAGTGTGCACTGTACTTTAGCATGACACCATGACTTCAGTGCAATGCATGACCTTTGGTTTCTATCTAGCTCAGGTTGCTGGCTGTGTATTTCCACTTGAGGCAAAGCTGAACGCGCTCCAGAGACAGAGGCACTAAGGACTCTGATGTTTATTTTTGTGGTGTGTCAGTCAGCCTCTCCAAAAAACTTTCTGCTCCGCACTGCAGTGTCATTACTGTGCATGAAATTGTCATGCGCGCATTAGTTCTGCAGAGTGGATGAAAAGAACGGGGAAATAAACAAAGACGCATAGGGGCGCAGGGTATAAGACCACGTTTAATGGCAATACACTGCAAAAACTTTTATCACTTCAAACATGTCATTAGGTGCTTCTGTCTGTCTGTGAAGTTGTCAAAGTAGTGCTATAAAATCTTTGTGTTGTGCAACAACAAGAATATGAGTTTACTAGCAAGGATCAACAGGAAGACTTATGTGCAGACTTAGTGAGGAGGCTGGTGGTGTCTAATGATAAATATCTCTTTCACATGTCACTTTGGACTGTTTTCCACTTATTTTGTCCCTCAAGCAGCCGCCATTTCAAAACTGATGTTCACTACATATCATTTTTATGGCATTAAGGCAGAATGCTTCACACGCCCACATCTTGCTTTTGCATTTTGTAAACAAAATTCCTTTTGTAAAACAAGTCTCTTTATAGTGTTCCACTATGGTAATGTTTTTTTGTCCTTCATTAAAGGCATAATCACACATGGAATTCACAAAAGTTAAAATCATGGCAGTGTGGTTCGACAAAAGCCTTAGCTACATTGACATCAACAATCAAAAAAAAAAAAACAACCAAAAAAACAAGTGCATTGAAATACTGACTGAGTAAATCAGAATATAATATCACATACACTATCGCCACATGACAAGAAAAAAGTAATTACAGACCACTTACAAAACGTCTCATAATATACTGTGCTTCAGAATGAGAGTTATCACAATGTTGTTATCATATAAATAGGCTAATAATTGACTACTGGTCTATTACTTAACACTTGTTCTACATGGTGCATGAAAATATCACAAGTATCTGTATAATTACTTTCTCCTTGCATTGGACTTTGTATGAAAATGCTCAATGGATGAAATTGTATATCAATCTAAAAAAACTCACACAGCAATATACAACTTCAACAGGAGACTTGTGTGTCTTTTTTCTTTATTTGTTGGCTTATATTGGAATCACGAAAAAGGCACTTCACTTGAGAGCAGAGCAAATTAACTTTAGTGGCAGAATCACAAACGGTGCAAGACTAAAAGTAGTCCGATGAGGAAGAGGGAACTGGGTTCCTGCAACACTATCGAGGCGGAGACAACTCCACTAAGAAAGATGATGGATGGCATCAGATTCCTCCTTACATCATGCACAGACTCGGGCTCGGAAACCTCTGACACTGTGTCGGGTGGATTCTCTAATAATGTGTCGGGGGAAACCTGGGGCGCATCTTCCCTCTCTTCCCAGGCTGAGACAGACTGAAGAGATACGATTTGGCTCACCTCGGTGGCACCTGTGCTCACTGAGGGGTTCTCTGCAAGTTCAGGTGACGGTGGAGCTTTACCTTCTGCTCGCAGATCTGCCTGACTCTCTGCCACGGGGGGCGGGAGTGGAGGTGCACTGCCTTCATATTGTGCTGCAGACCCGGTGGAACCCTCTGATAATCCTGCAACAAGTTCGCTCAATCCCACTGCAACCTCTCGCTCAAAGCCCTGAGTCACACTGGGAGCAGAGATGCACTCGGCCGGCAGTTCAAGACAAGGACGACCGGCTGGGCTATCGGTTGATCCATCTTCTCCTGCCGTTGGCCACTGATTCGTCTCTGCGGTAGGAAGATGCGCGCATGAGGCCTCCGAGGGAGGGATTTTCTCTCCGGCAGGCTGGGAACTGTCTGATCTCGGCCTTGACTCTTGCTGTAGAGGAGCTGAAGCAGGCAGCGGTGCAGAGGGACTACTGTCTATGGGCTGCTCTGACGTTTGGTTGCCTAATTCACAGTGGAGTCTGGGTAAAGGCTGTGACTTATTTAGCTGGACTGATTCGCTGGCACAGAGTACAAAGGACGAATTAGTTTGAAGTGTGGTTTCGGAAGACATACAAGGGAATCGTTCACCTGGGGATACAGTGTGAGCAGACAGCGTGCCATCAGCAGATGGAAGCTTTTGGTTGGGTGGGACAGAAGGACCAGATGGGTGAAGTGCAATCTGTTAAAGTAAAACAGTGAGACAACAGTGACAGCTAGGAGAGCATAAATACAAAGGGGAGAGATCGGTATTCCACGTTATCATTGCACACAGAGAGAAGAAAAGCATTTCACTGCATACTAATGCTTTTCAGTGAGATGGGTCCTATGCTGACGTTGTAATTGTGAGGAAATGCATACAAAAGAGGACAAATGTGATGGGACCGCCTGACATCTTTTTTTCAGAATTATTGGCAAAATGTGCAGTCTAATACTTTGACTCCTTTGGTCATGAGTACTTGTAAGAGATAGTCCAAATAAACTCTTTTACTGGAGCCCATACGGTACAAAAGCATGCATGGGAGAAGAAAATTAGGTCGATACAATGTGCTGAATTATTTTATCCTCAAGTTTACCCCATGTACATATTTCCACTTATCTAACTGGGGGTTCCTTTGGACACGACGAACTGGGACGATTTCCCTGAAAGAACCTTATCTTAATTTTCACTAGATTTTCTTCAGAAAGGAAAATAGCTAATAATCTAGAAAAGTGCTTTACCTGCTCTGATGCTGCAGTGATAAACATCCACAGTCAGATCGAGATGAAATCACAATAATATAAAACCAAAAGACAGATACCAACAACAGCACCCAGGAGAACAAGTGCAAGAGCAAGACACATAAAACACAAATAACAGAAAGGCTAAGATAGAGCACATGTTAGATAAACATGGATGTGTCTTATTCTCATTTTTCTAGAAGATAATCTAGCTGTTAGCTGGTCTCCTAAACATTATTGAGTAAAACATACATGTATGATTTGTGGGCTGCAGTGTTTGTTATTGGAATTCTGTGCTTCATAAATTTGCGTCAAATACTTCTCAGGTTTTCAGCCCCTCTTGAGAGAGCACTTTGAGTGAATTTCAGAGAAAAATCTATTAGTAAATGACTTTATAGCACCACAAAATGAATGAAAAGCTGAGGGGAAACCAACCGAATGCTCAGTGAGTGAAACATTAAAATGGCGCATGCTGGCAATTAAACTGACAACATTTAAGTTGAAAATTATTACACGAAACTTTGGAGAATTAATGTGTCATGAATGATAAAGTTTGAATGTTTAACCCCTGAATACCCTTGAATTAGATTCTCTAAATATACTGGGTGACGTGTGGAGGAAGGAAAGCGTTTCCCAATTAGAAGGAGCTGACGTTCATACAGTGGTTGGCTGGCTCACTTTTAATTCTAATGCTCTACAGAGGAGAAACAACATGCGTATGAATACTGATGTAAAACAAACATTAAGATGTGCCAGATGAGTACATGCCTAACAGGTATTTGTAGTATGAGTGAGGCATTACTATCAGGTCAAATGTTATCATGTTATTCTGTTAGGAAGTTTTGACGGACTTTGGGCTCTCCAAACTGGTTTAATCAGTGTTATGCCAACTGTCTGTCACTTCCTCTTCTCTCTTTTGTCAGAAATACAAAATTTCTTCCAGTGCAACATGCTTTATGTGGCCGTTCCGAAATCAAGTTTTGCTTACCAAAATGCTAACATAAGCCCCAGTAATCCTTGTTTTTAAGCAGCTCAACAGTCCTCTCTTTCACCATTTTACTGGGGGAAAAAAAACCCTGCAATGTATTGATCATCACGTTGAAAATAATTTATTCACACGTGACAACTCTACATTTAAACGATTGACAGTTTGGGATATACACCTATTTGCTTTCATGACAGATAACACTCTCATGGCGTCTCACTGACCAGGAGACACTTACATTAGCTTAGCATAAAGACTGTGAAAGAAATAAGTCCGGCCTGTAAGTCCCCTTTAGAACTTTGATTTTTGTACAGATGCAAAGATGAGATACACTTTGTTAATCAGTGAGCTTTAGCAGTGTCGATAGGTGTATTATCTTTACCTTTGGAAAAAAACAAGCAAGTCGTTTCTTCTGCTTTCAGTCTTTATGCTAAGCCAACAGTCTCCAGTCTCCAGCTTCATATTTAACAAACAGACAGAAAACAGACATTTTGTTTGACAAGAACGCAAATAAGCGCATTTCCCAAAAATGGCAAACTATTCCTTTAAGACAGCACCAGGGTCACAATATGGTCTAAAATGAGTTTCGGCAACATCTCAGTACAAATAATTCAATATAAACATCCTGACAACAGAATATTAATAGTGGAGTTCAGTCATAATCATAAATAATGTAAACATAAGTATTAGACATTATTACACATAGTGTGAATGATTATTAGTGTTCTGAATCACTTAAAACTGAAAAAAAAAAAACATGAATTCAAGTTAAACAGAGGTGCAAAAAAGACATGAACAGCATGCGTCACGATATGGATACGATAAGACGCCGACAAGGAAAGAGTGCTCGTGCTACAGCGGTGAGAAGCGAGACATTACCTAAGTTGTTGCTGAAGCTTCAATGAGCTGTGAACAATATAAACAACCAAGCCATTGAGGATGAGCTTTGAAAGGTTGAACAGAAATGTTTGTTACGTTTTATTAGACACGTGACTCACATAAAGGCTTAAAGCACTTAGCCTGCTTACCTGTTAAATGGGAATGTGTCAACAACTGCATGCAAATCAAGATAATTTGAACATAATCCAACAAGTAATTTTCTAAATGTGTGTCCTCTGTTGGCAAGTGAGTAAATGTGATGGACTATTTCAACTTTTGCAGGTCAGAGGGAGTTCATGAAGAAACAAAGCCAGATGAACCCTCCTGTTGGTTAATAATTTATTCCATTAAAAGCTGTTCCTTTCTGTCCCATATTTCTTACTTTACCCTTACCTCTATGTCAATCTCCGGCTGTACGATGACTGGGCAGACAGCTGTGGGCCTGACAAGTCCTGACTTGGAGGTCCCTGCTTCTCCTGCTGATGTGAAATAGATCATTTCGCTGTAAGAGTCTGATTAGTCTGAAGAGAGAAAAAGCAATAACCTTGTTTGCTCAGTAATATTTATTTACAGTGAATAAATAATTAAAGAGATGCTCCACTGATGAAAACAACAATATAATCTCTTCTGAATCTTCGATGTGAAGTTTGGGGAGGAAAAAAATAATGATGTCAACGGGGTAGTCATAGTTTGGTTACATTCAGGAAGTGTGAAGGTTAAAAGAGGAGACGGCCAACAGTAATTTACTCATCTAAAAATGGCAATACCACTGTATAATAATACTTTGTTACAAATAAATGTCCTGCATTCAAAATCTTATTTACATAAAAGTAAAAGTATTAGCATCAAAAACTACCTAAAGTATTAAAACAAAGAGCACTCATTATGCAGAATGGCGTCATCAGAATATAAAATTACTGGATTATAATAAGGCATTAATGTGACATCACTTCAATTTTGCTGGTAAAGGTGTGGCTAATTTTACCTACATTATATATTGGGTAGCTTAATCCAAAATTTATTTTTACTTTTTGGTGATTTGTATATTGTATCTGAAGTAACTAGCAACTGATGTAAAAAGCAAAACACTTGCGTGTTCCCAACGTGTTAAGTAGCATAAAAAATAATACACAAGTGAAATACAAGTACCTCGAACTATACATACAAATATACTTAGTTACACTACTGAATCCAGCATTTTCACTTTGGTTTATATAAATAATTTACACCTTCTTTTTCTCAGATAGTGAATCGATATGACGATGGTGATCTTGGATGACAGCATTCATACTGTACCTTCTTCCTTCTCCTGCTCGTCCTCTGAATCAAAATCATTATCCACACTGAAGGACAAGAGAGACATTTGGGGGATAAGACAATATGAAAACAAGACAAACTCATTATATGTAAGACTCTTTAAAACATGCAGCCAAATGTCTATATGTCTCACTTTACACACACATCTAGTGCCTGAAACTAACGCAAATGAAAAGGTATGATAGTTATTATGCTATAGACAGTGTGTAGACTCATCTTTATGCATTGTCGTACAGGTTGAAATGTGGGCGAATGCAGTAGGTTAGACACTTGAAACAAAAAGAATGAACATGCTCAGTTTCCAGATGAGGATGTCTATTTGTGTACTGTGGCTTGGTAGCCAAATCCTCCACAAGATTACTCAGGCAGCTTTGAATTAAAGCCTCATCCTGAGCTATAAAGGCAACATCTGAATCAACTGGCAGACGCGGCGGCCATGTCTGAAAAGAATGGACACCAACTTGGGCCGAGATCGACTGCTAAAATAATAGTTAATTAATAATAGTTCCAAAGAAGGCACTGTTAAAATGGCAGAGGAAGGTAGTCATACACCATCATCCGCACCTGTTTTGGATAATTAGGCTTAATATTTGCTGATGCAGTCAAACTGGTAATGTGTTGAATTAGCTATTTTAATTGAAAATGGCTGGGTATCTCTCTGAACATGTTTCTATAAGAAGTCACGTCAGCTTAAAGGAGGGGTGAAATATCGCAGAGACTCCTGCTATGGATGCCAAATAAAGGTCAAGAAGTGTAATGAGCATGTGACGGGAGCTGCACAAATAGAATGGCGATAACCTGGCAAGCTGTTCAAAGTCTGATAGAGAACTGATAAAGACTTTGCGTTATACATGCCTGGTGATGTGAAATCATCAATCTAAGATAAGCTCTACGCAAGTCTTCAAGATCTGTTTTGGCAAGCATATATAATCATAATAGCAAGAGACATTCTTGGTCTTTTTTTGGGAAAAAAGTAGAAACAGGGCTCAATGCGATTGTGTGTGCAGTTGTGCGCGTCAAATGTACAGTGTGAAAGATCTAAAGACTGGTTTTGAACTAAAAGCGAATTCTGTTATCAAGCCTGATCTGGAGACAAGGGCCCTGTTTGGCCCAGGTCCCGTTGCAAAAATCTGGACTGTAAGTTGATGCAAAAAAGATTAAGACTAGATAGATAGATAGATAGATAGATAGATAGATAGATAGATAGATAGATAGATAGATAGATAGATAGATAGATAGATAGATAGATAGATAGATAGATAGATAGATAGATAGATAGATAGATAGATAGATAGATAGATAGATAGATAGATAGATAGATAGATAGATAGATAGATAGATACTTTATTGATCTCCAAGAGAAATTCACAAGGCAAAACTAAGGCAAAACTCTGCAACTTCCTCACTTGGTGATCAAGGTAGATTACTGAAATAGAAAAACAGTATTGTTCTTGTCTCAAGGTTCACTATCGCAATTATGTGTGATATCTATATTTACCCGAGGCGGGTACACTTCATTTAGATATAAACCAATCTGGCAGGTTTACTTCAAAGCAGGAAATGAACCTCCTGCATGTGTAATTGAGATTAAAATACAGTAAGTATATAAGTGTCTAGACTTGTTTCATAGTAAGCTTTCCTCCCTCCCCCTTCCAATCATCAGTGAACTTCAAAGGACCTAATGAATCTATAATGGTTGCTATGCTGGGGGTGTCGGCACAGTTTCTGCTCCCCACACTCCCCCTTTTCAATCAGTGACTCATCCATCCCTAACAACCCATCTGGCCCCTTCCTACTTCCAAACAGCCACAGCACTGCAGACGTACATGACGACTACGCCAGTTTATACCCTGTTTGCTCCCTTTATGGGCCCTTATAAGCTCATAAGCCGCCCCGCTGATGTGACAGGATTCATCGCGCGCTTTCATGTTGATGAAACAATAAACCAGGCGTTCAGATCTTCCTCTCATTAGCTGACTTTAATGGAGTAAAGACGGAAGAGCGGCCGCTTGTGCGCTGGCCATCAAACCACACAAGGGACAGGGGCCAAAGGAAGACTTCTTTGAAATTGCTCTGCTCCCCTATGACTCTGATAGAAAAGGTCAGAGGTAAATTTAATGCTGGGGAGCGTCAGGCCTTTAACACGACACCTGCCCTTTGCCTATTTTGATCCCCCCTCGCACACCACTGGATGACTGGCATTCTGAGGGGGGTGTGTACTCTCTTCAAAAACGCTTTCTATCTCACCGCAAGACGGCAAAGTGTAAAGGGTAAAACAAGCCGTAAACCGACTGTGTGAACACGTAACTAGGTAGCTCTCACTCTTGGGGCTCTAACTATGTTTATTAGCACCCTGCTTACTATGCTACATGCAGTTTCCGGGCAGAACAAGTGAATAAAACTGAAGGCCCACTGCACAAAACCTCTGAGGTAATTAGTAAGCAACTTGAGCGCTGCAGCTGTTGCACAAAGTCCGCTGCTTTTGTGACTTTGTCCACATCAATCTGGAAACCATTCCAAAGTTAGGCTATCCATTGGCTGCCTGAAAGTATTATTTAGAAATGATTGTAGGTTTGTAGCATCTCCATGTCCCCTTTTATTAGAGGCTTTGACACCTTGCTGACTGAGGTTTTACCAACAATGATAAAGCATGAGCAGAGGTCAGGGGTCAAAAGGGCAGACTAGTGTATGAAATATTGTAAAAAATGTGTGCTCTGTTAAATCGTCTGTGTCTGATAGCGCAGACGTGACAGGAGGTTTACCTGTAATCTTTCGGAGGTCTCAGGATGCCTCTCACTCTCTGCGCGTCGATGTGCGCCTGAGCTGAGTCATCTTCGTAGGACAGCAGCAGAGTCACCTACATAATTCATGGAGGAGTTATTGGCCCAGTAATCCCCATCAGAGGTTTCATAGCGAACCACAAACTCAATGCGGGAGCCGTGCGTGATGTAAGGGGGTGCGAAAGACAGCTTGAAGGAGAACTGATCAGTGTCCCCGTCGTGGGATCCCTGGACATACTCTGCTGGGTGGTCAAAGTAAGTGGCCCAGTTGTCCAGGGTCGATCTGATATAAACTGCTTTGTGGAAGGAGACGTTCAGGACTCGTATTACCCCGCTGAAGGCGAGCGGCTCGTTCTCCACCGGAGACATCCGCTCCACCTCCACCTTGTTGGTGCGCACAGCCTGCAGCAGGGCAGCCTCACCGGGCGCGTTAAACTCGGGGTGCACGTTGTAGGTCGGCTCTCGCGCTGCCTTTCGGTACTTCGCCTCCTCTTCCTCCCACCTGGCGCTGTCCTCCTCCTCCTCGTCCGAATCAAAGGCGACGAATTCCTTCACATCCACCAGGTCCCCACCTGTTGTGTCGGCGAATGACACCCTCTTCCCGCCGGACAGCGCCAAGTGGATCCGCATGTACTCGGCGGTCTCATCGTGGATGGACTGGCCCCGCTTCCTGGGCACAGGGGAGCACCTCGGGATCAGGCGGACGTCCGTGTCATCGTCTTCATCATCATCATCATCATCATTATTGTTGTCCCCGTCGCCCCCTGGGGACCTGCTCTCTGCCTCCTCGGCTGACTTGCCGGTTTTGATCGTGGTGAAAAGGCCCTCCTGACTCGGTATGGTTAAAAAAGACATGTTTGCAGAAGTGTACACTCATGGAAGCTGTTCGCTGAACAGAGCACATATGGCGTCTCGAAAAGAAACACTACCAAATACTCATGCTTTGCGCAGCAGCGGCCAGTGCAGCTCCAGCGCTGTCCTGCGTTACGCACGGAGCCCCTCCAGTGAACGTGTGGCGTTAAATGTCACCCATGGAAAGCACGTCTTTGCTGCCAGCCCTTGTGATAGTGTATCCCCCTGGTTTACATGACTTTATGCGTCGCAGTTTGGCCGGTGTCGCGGAAGGAGCAGCCTCTAATTTTAGCACTGACCTACCGGGCTCACCATGCCCCAAATGTGCCATTTAAGTTGGTATAATCCTGCGACTCCCCCTTGTTCCGTTTGGTCCGGGCTGGCTGAGCGCCCACGACTGCAAATGGGATATTAAAGTAATATCATATGGGCCATTTACCAGTCTTACTCAGGTACGACATATTTTTACACCGACGTAAAGACGTCATCTTTATATATTTAAACCTCAGGAGATATGATCTAGTGGAATTTATTATTTCAGGTTTCATCACCATGGTTAAAAGTCCCTAAAGTCAAATTATTGAAATATAGGTCATGAATTAAATTGCAATTGTATGTAGACAGTACGCATGTGCACACAACCCCTCTGCAAGGCTTTCTATGATAAATGGTTATTTAGTGTTTGTGCAGGTTTTGTCATCTAACACACCACTGTTCGTGAATGCATCTGGGCACTGACACCAATGTATTTTGAATGCCGTAACTGTTATGTAATCCCACTCATTCAGCTCACTAAAACGTGCTTCTTTTGTGGGGAGCAAAAATCCCCTGTCTCGATGTATTATATTAATTGACACAATGTTATAGGGCCTGATTTTATAGAGGTATTCTCCTGCCTAAAGTGTAACCTCATCCTGGTGTCTCGCTGTAGAAGCAAAGTTAACACACTGGTAAGAAGCTGTGAAGGAACCATTTCAAGTAGCAAGGGGAAAAAAACATGGCTGAGTGGGGAAAAAAACAACCAAACTGTATAAGCCTGATTAGGAAGTGTCCAAATGTTATAAATAAACGCATCCCTGCTGCCATCTAAAACAGACTACTGTTTACACCCACTGCATCCATTGAATTCATACCCAGGTCCTGTTTTACATCTTAAACCATAATGTGTGATAAATTACAAATCTCTTACATTTTAATACCGCTCTCTCAACAGGTGGGGAATTAAAAGCTAAGATCAAATTACGTAATTAACAGTCTGTCTTGATGCTGCACCACTGATTGTAAATAAATATACAATATGCACTGGACGCATAAACGATATTTTGCACTCTTTGACGTTAATCCGTCTCACGACAGCCGTCAACTCGCTGCGCAGTCGGGCCGCCGTGTAAACACACCCTTGCACGTGATTGGTGGAGAGATTTTAGCGCGTCGTGCCTCAGCCAATCAGAGCATTGTTTTTCTGTCACCTCGGCGCACGGAGAGTAAGCTAACGGATAATGCAAACACAAACTAAGGTAAACATTACACATTGTCGCTGAAGGCGGCGCAGCACCGGGGAGTTTTGGTTGTTTGGATTACTTATCCTCGCCAGTCTTTCTGCTCGGGGAAAATGTGGCGCGGCCGTCGCTGTGAGGGCGCACGAGTCGGGTGACGCGAGCTAGCAAGCGTTAGCATTAGCTTGCTAATTTTTGTTTTTCTAACGTCCCGCAAGGCCGCGGAGAAACACAAGAGCGGCTTCCTGCTCGGGTTTCGCTGAGGATGTAACGTACATTACGACCCAGGGTAACAAAGCACAGGGGTCAACTAAGGAGCCAGCTCAAGCCGACAGCGTTTTAAGTTAGTTTTAGTTGCGGGCCACTTAGCTTGCGCGCTGTGTGGCTAGCCCGCTAGCATGAGTGAAGTGACGGGCTGCAAACAGTCCGCTGACTACGTGTCGAGGAAACGGTGTCCGTCCGCCGGCCAAGAAGAGGGCAGCACGGTGCCCAGCAAGTACGCAAAAGTTAGCGAGGCGTCGAGCGAAGCCGGGGCTGCCTCGGAAAGTTGCAGAAACAGTGAAGCGGAGAGCAAAGACGCAGCAGGGAGCCCGTCAGGAGATGGTGAGAAAGAAGCAGCGGTCGTGCAGAGTGATCCGTGTTCAAACAGCACCGGAGCAGAGCCTGTCAACAACGGTGATGCTGACTGTCAGGAGGCCAGCAGCAACACCGACACACCACAGTCCTCGGATGCTCGGGGATCTGCGGACTCAAAGATAGACTCGGAGAAGACGGCGGGGTCAAAGCAGCCTCCCTCAACTCCTCTGGACCAGTCCGACTCTGCAGCCATCGCAGCTGCTGAGGCACTGGCCAGTCTGACAGGAGGGGACGGGGAAGACAGCCAAGAGACTCCTTGCTCATCTGAAAAGGCCAAACAGGTGAGGCAGGGGAGCAAGTTCAAACAGCGTGCGGGCCACCAGTCCTCCAGAGCAGGCTCCAAAACGCAGGCGGCTGCTGCAGACAGCTCCACGTCTGTGCACAGCACTGACAGGGAAGATGCAGATGACATGCCAGAGGCAGATGAGGGCGACGAGTCCATATCCGGGTCATCCTCCACCCCGAGCTCGTCTTTCCCGTCGGACAATGAGGACAATGACGATGGGGAGTGTGCCATTGTGTCCGTTAAGATGGCCCCAGAGATGAGGCAGTCAGTGGCTCTCCTGGCGCAGGTACAGATGAGACTGGAGGCTCTCGAGAAGAGAAGCGCCCGGCTCCACCAGCGACTGGAGCTCAAGATCAGTCGTCAGCGGCGCCCACATCTGGATCAGCGCAGCTCCATCACAAAAACCATCCCTGGCTTCTGGGTGACAGCTGTATCCTTACAACGAAAAAAAATTTCCTCTTTCTCCATTCCTGTGTTGTGTTTGAGTACTTTAAACAAGTGTTTTTGCTATTTTCTTAACTATGATGTGGCAGCTGTTGAACCATCCTCATCTCTCAGCTCACATTGATGAGACAGATGAAGACGCTCTAAGTTACATGACCGATCTTGAGGTAAGAAGTGTTGGTGTCTGTATTGCTGTGTGGGTAACTTACAAGCTTGGCAGCAAATTCAGATATTTGCTTGTTTTTTTTTTCTTTTCAGATTGAGTCCTTCAAGAATAATAAACTGGGCTACAGGATCCGTTTCCACTTCAGACGGAACCCGTACTTCCAGAACAACATCATCATGAAGGAGCTGCACCTCGGGATGGGAGGTAAAGATCAGTATGTGGTGTCTAAATCAAGGCGTTGTTATCATGCATAATGAATGGTTTTGGTATATAATAATATTATATACAAAACACCAAAATATTTGTGTCATTTTGCCAATTTCTATTTCTTTCGGGGTTTTTTTCCAAAGAAAATCAGCAAACCCAACTAAAACATGACATTTTATTCATTTTACATTTATTCGTGTTTTGGAATGAAAAGACAAATATCAACACATTCTCTGGAACAACTGCAACAAAGTGCTAAAAGTGACACGTACATGTCCACAAAAACACAGAAGAAGATCAAACTTGTCAACTTCACACCCACAATGAACAAGCATTACAACCATGCTGTTACTGCCATAATAAAGTGTGATGGTGTTGTAATTGTTGTTTCCCATGTATGTAAATATGGATGGACAGAATATTGTCAAAACAGTGTCGTTTCAAACAACACTGCAAACAGTTTCTTCAAAAACTACTACAGAGTTTTTAACATGTCTGATGGTCACAACATTTTTTTTAATAATATTTCACAAATTTAGTCTGGCAGAACATTTTCATCATCTGAATTTACAATTGTGCCACTGGAAGATTTTTTTTATAAGCATTGTGACAAACAACTGTTTGTACTATCAAATGGTTCAGGGATTGCTTACATTTTGAGTGGTTCAAAGAAATCCTTCATTCATCTCCCAGATTTGACTCAGCTCTTCTCCGACATACATGACATCTAAACATGAGTTTACCTTCTCGCCCTCGCTGCTCATGTTTCAGGATCCCCCATGTCATTCTCCAACCCCATTCTGTGGCACCGCGGACAGAACCTGACGGCCCACAGCGAACCCAGGAAGTCCTCGCGTGGGGTCTACCAGACCTTTTTCAGCTGGTTCAGTGACCATAGCAACCCAGGACAAGACGATGTAGCACAGGTACAGCCGACTGCACCGAGGTTCATGATTATAGCGCACAGAGATCATTAAATGTTTCAAGCATTATGTGCCAGAGGTGTGCTGAAAGATGGTTTAAGTCTGAATAAAGTTCAAAGTGTAATTTCTTCTGCGTTTATTCAACTTTCTTTATAACTGAAATGATTCAGGAGATTACACTGTTACCATGTGTACATATGCTACACTCCCCTTCAAAAGTATTGGAACAGTGAGGCCAATTCCTGTATTTTTGCTGTAGACAGAAAACATTTGGGTTTGACTGGAAAGGATCTGCTCATGATCCCAAACATACAGTGGAGGTAATGTCATGGCTTGGGCTTGCATGGCTTCTTCTGGGATGGGCTCATTAATCTTCATTGATGATGTAACACATGGTGGCAGCAGCAAAATGAACTCAGAAGTCTACAGAAACATTTTGTCTGGCAATTTAAAGAAAGGTGCAACCAAGCTGATTGGGAGATCCTTCATCATGCAGCAAAATAATGACCCAAAACACACTGCCAAAACAACAATAGGAGTTCATCAGGGGCAAGAAGTGGAAGGTTTTAGACTGGCCAAATCAATCTCCAGACTTAAACCCTATAGAGCATGCATTTTACCTGCTAAAGAGGAGACTGAAGGGAGTAATCCCCCAAAACAAACAACAACTGAAAGAGACTGCAGTGAAAGCCTGGAAAAGCATCACAAAAGAAGAATGCAAAAGTTTGGTGGTGTCAGTGGGTCACAGGCTTGATGTAGTTACTGCAAGCAAAGGATTTTTAACTAAATATTAAGTCTAATTCACTTTAATCTAAGTCTATCTGTTCCAATACTTTTGCTCACCTAAAAATTTGGTTTTCTGTTCCAAATAATGCTATCTTGTAAGTTGTGTAACAGATCCAGATGTAAATATCTGGAAATAAAAGCTGAAATGTTGATCTCTTGTCTCATATTCATATTTTGATGTCAAACCCAAATGTTTTCAGTCTACAGCAAAAATACAGGAATTGGCCTCACTGTTCCAATACTTTTGGAGGGGAGTGTACGTGATACTCAGCTTTGTCTTAGATGAGCATGACTTGTATATAGTGTATTAAAACACTTTGGATAGCACTTGTCCAAATGAACTGAAATGACCTCTTGTGCTTGTTTTTAGATACTTAAGGACGACCTGTACAGAGACCCTCTGAGATACTACCTCACTCCACTCTGGGAACCGAGGGAGAATGGCAGGTAAAACATATGTTTATATAAGACGCAGACACAGAGTGTAATGTGTACTTAGTGGACAAACCACTTATTAGGCTACCAATTCTAGAAATATTCTCAGCCCCAGGGCCCTGAAATTATAGTTCATGTGTAAATCTTAACAGTTTCCTGATCTATATATATATATATATTTCTTTTTACTTCCTGCTGTTAAAACCAGGTGGGATGCATACCGGAACAATGCGTGTTAACTATTAACGTGTGTGTGTGTTTTTCTCAAGTGGTGGCAGCGGGGCCAGAGCAGCCGACAACGGTAACGGAGACGAGTGTGTGGTGATCTCCGACTCAGACGATGAGCCCGGCGAGGAAGCTCCTGAGGCAGAACAAGGCCACAGCAGGGAGGACGAAGAGGAGGATGAAGAGGAGGAAGAGGAAGAGGAGGAGGAGGAGGAGAGGGGGCCAAGCTGCGCTGGTCAGTGCTAAAGTAGAAGTCATAAAAAGCCCCACTGGTCCACACAGTTAGTTAGGGGGAACAGTGACCAGTTATTTATAGATAGTAATGCAGACACACTTTACATACAATTCGACTATATAGATATTGTTTTATTTTTTAACCTTATTATAGCACATTTTCAGAATGAGTGTTTGAAATCGACTGTTGTGATTGAGAGGCCAAAGGGCTTGCTTACATCGAGTTCGCAGGCTTGTGTTGCAGCTGTAATATAAATGTCTAGGGTAATGCAGGCTAAACTGAATAGACAGGAAATATCTCCTCCTCAGATGAGAGCCCAGAGGAGGAGGAGGAGGAGGATGGTGGAGAGATTGTGATTGACGGTAAGACACCACTCTGAACAGCAGTGTTGCAAATTCACCATGATCACAACAAACAATCAGTGGGGGAGGGGGAGAAGGGGTGATCAACTTCCTCTTGTATTTCATTATTTCTACTTTTGATTATTTGCTGTTGATATTAAAGCTAAATAAAAGAGCTTGGGGGTGTCATTACAAATACATTTCGCATCAGCAAGGGCCCCCTGAAATTATAGCCGTGTTTTGTTCCGAAGGCTCTGATGACAGTGAGCAGGAAGAGGAGGAGGCCTGAAAAGCAATTAATAGGAGGAGGTATGCGTCGATGAAGGAGAGGGGCGAGTCATCAAGGGACCAGAGACCAGGGAGATGAAGAGGATGCCGAGGTTGGCGAGGAGTACCAGAGCAATTTATTGTCATTTTTATGCACAGAATATCAGTTTTTTGTTGTTTTATACCTAAAGAACATAGAAACATTTTAAATCAGGGTTAACTGTAATAATAAAGCCAAGGCAGCATGTTTTCCCCTCTGTTTTATACAGTCAGTACAGTGTATTCTGATGTACTCTGATTCACTTTTTGCAAAAAAAAAAGTAGTTTTTTTTCTAAACCAGTTATTAGTCAGTTCGTATAAGTAGTGTTCTTCTATTTAAAGAGGAACATCATAGGACAGCCTACACTAACGCGCTGGTGAGGTTTTGATTGCCGCTACTCGTCGGCAAGCAAAATTTTTTCGCACCGCAAATTCTTCAAACAAATAATGCAGAAACCCTCAGTGGCATTATCGGTGGTCTTTTCAAGGCGAAGTTTTGGCCATTTTTTTTAGGACTGAACTAAATTAATATCATGACAGTACATTTCAGATGCACGGAGTACTGAACCAAAATTTGTTCTCAGGGATGATCATGGTGGTAGTTTTATTGAAAGCATTACTGATTTTCAGACATTTACACTCTCTGGTTATTGTGGGCTGTGTATAAGGAAACGTGTACTCTACTGTAGTAAATAGGAACAAATATTGTTTTAATATGCTACCTGTGTTTTTTCCTTCTTCATCTACATGTCCTGTCTTGTTGTACACCAACCTCCAGACCCCGTTAAACAATCTGTAAACCCTTCTCTGATGTTTAAAACCATTGCGTAGTTTGACTGATGTTTCTGTGGATTCCTACATTTATTTTTTTGTAAAGTAGCTGACTTTTGTATTTTCTTTCCTTTTTGTCTTTAAATTAATTTGAGTTTGCTTTCTAAAACATTTAATATTTGTTCTCATTCAATGTGTTTCTTCAGATTTGTGTTTTCTTCTTTTTTGGTTTTGTTTTTTATTACTCAAAATGGTATTTATTATGTTGGGGTTTTTTTTTCTACACATTCACATTAGGGCATGCCTGTGAGCCTGAAATTTAAAGACGGGGTGATTACATTACTTACGAGGCTTTTTCCTGTGCACAGTGTCGGTAAATGTGTCGTTCGATTCACAACAGCGTTATGGTTATGGGGTGCACTTGTAAGAAAATAAGACTAGTATTTGTATTTGCTTACTTTTCTTAGCAATGACCTGTAAATAATATTTCAGCATTGTCTTTTTGGATGAGACGAGTACACATGTTTAACCCATGGATGAAATTATCTGATAAATCTGGAGTTTTTTCATAAACATGACCAGAAAGTTATATTTTGTGTGCTGTGTTTTATAGGACGCTGTAGTATTGAAGATACCTTCTTTGTTTGTTGCTTTGGTTGATTTTTTTTGTTTGCTTAAAGATCATTGTCCCCCCCCCCCTTTTGACTCAGACCTAATAAAATAGGCAGTTGTTTCACCTCGCTGTCTGTTGTGCTTTACATACACAGTAATATCCCACTATTATCTGCATGATGGGTCATCTCAAAACTGGGACTTTACGCAGCACAGAGCCACACGATGGCAGTGTAGCTCAGATTATTGCCACGCACACACCTCGGTGGGTTGTTAATTTTGGTTATGTGTAAATACAGTCTGTCACACAGCACTTTAATGCCAGTGATTAAGCTCTCAGATGTGCTTAGATGGGAAACACTCAACAATCTCGCCTTTGGTCGACTGTCTTACAAAAAAAAAAAAAAAGAAAGTCCTGATAACAAGAAAGCCTCCGTGTGTGCGTAATTGACACTGAACTCACCTTTCTTACGCGCCTGGCTGCAACATGTTCCTGTTGGATGGGAGGAATCAAACGAAACCTACCGAGATACAGCTGTTCCTGGACGTGCACCCCCCCCCCTTTGATATGACAGCGGGCGTGTGTGTGTTTGATATCTGACGTTTTGAATGTTGCACTGCAAATAGCCCCGGGCAAGACATTTTTGGACAGGCCCAGACAAAGGGGAGCAGCGAGCGGTGTTGCAATGGTACACTTAAACCCTTTGATTCCACTTTTAATGCACAGCTATAAATATTCCACCGGCAAAAACCTGTCCCGCAGTAGGCCCAGCAGCGCCCGGGGTATGCGGCTCCAGGATGGGCATTTACTATTAATACTGATGATGGAAACGCGTAATACCCCGAGAAATGATCCCATGTGAAACGCCGGGGTTTGCCTCCTCTTTGAAGCAGCTTCACTCGCCCACCCCTCTTGGAGCAAAACATGTTTTTACGACTATGAATTAATAATGTGGTTGGTTCCTACAATATTGATCGTGACAAACTAAGTACAGATTTTGCTGGGACAACAAAGCCATTCTCAGGCTGCTTTGTGGTGCGCTGGGCCGCCTGTGAAGCCTGTTTTTGTTATGTATGTGGAGGGGGGAGCGGGGCAAAAGCCTAAATGGATTCCCGAGTGTAAACTACACCCCTCTTCTCCTCCCATCACCGCGGCTGAGCCCGTGTTGCTACTGTACAATGTACAAATCATCTTGTCATGCTGCTTCGCGCTCTCACGTTTCGCGCAAAAAAAAGTAGTTCCTCGGGCGCGCCGCGGAAGCTGGGAAAAGGGGGAGAGATAACGCGCGGCGGCTCGTTCTTCATCTGCGTGATGGATGCTGGAGACGGTGATTTCTCCTGTAAAGTGTACAAGAACAAAAAAAAGAGGCCCGTGCAGCTCTCTGAGGCACATCTATAGTGGGTAATCTGATCTGAGGTTTGGGCAGGGCCCCTGAATACCAACTACCTGTGTGTGTGTGTGTGTGTGTTTGTGCATATAGGCTCGTTTGTGCGTCTTTTTACGCACGTATGCATGTTTGCAGGAGATGCACGCCGCACGCACAGTTGGGTTTTTTTTTTGCAGGTTTTTTCCCCTCAGCAGCGTGCGTGACTGTCAGCTAATCAAGATTAAACGCAGTATTTGAACTGTGCAGATGGGGGGCAAACAGAGAGAGAAGAGAGAGGGAGGGGGAGAGAAAGAAGAGAATGAGTATGATTGAAGGAAACGGATGAGTGCGGTGATAAGCGGAGCTGCCCTGGGCCCCCTGACACACACACACACACACACACACACACAGCAGATGGATGACTCTTATCTGGGAGATCACAGAGTGCACACTCACGCCTAGGCCCAGTTACAGAGAGCCATGATCACACCAGACAGACGAATAGGCCTACCCCCCACCAATCACATTGCACATACAGCGCATGCACGCGCACACCTACACACCTACGCACACACACACAACCACTTGACAGAATGAACAGATTGCAGCGCTCGCGTTACCTTTGTGCCTTTGACATTGAAATTCACCTGGAGTGTCTCGAGGATGCGCGCGAGGGGGGGAGAGAGGAAGGGTGTGGAGGGAGATAAGGGAGAAATCGTTTACATTTTAATTGAAGAGCAAGAAGTGCACGCGCGTGTGTGCGTGTGTGAGTAGGTGAGTGTGTGTGTATGTGTGTGTGCAAACACTGTATACATGCATGTTGGCATACAAATTTAGTCTGCCAAAGAGAGAGCCACGTGCACTCTGTTCTCACTTTTTTCTCCCCCCCACCCCCCTCCTCCTTTCAGCGTGACAGATTTTCTTCACTGATTCTCGGAGCACAAACAATGTCTGCCGTGGACAAAGATGGAGCTGAAGTCACACCAAACAGCAAATAAATAAATAAATAAACAAATAAATAAATAAATAAACAAACATTCACTTTCTCCACTTAACTGTTGAGCTGCCATTACCCAAGGCTTCTGCGAGAGTGCTGACAGCTTTACCTTTTAAGCACTGTACTCTCACTCATCCTCACCGTCCTCCTCTCTCTAATGTACAGTAGACTCCCTCCCTCCCTGACGCACACACACACACACACACACTCACGCCCCTTGTTATTTGGAAAGAGCTCCTCTCCGACAGCTGTTGATTCTCCCCAGCTGCATTTTTATAGCGAGGGAGAGTGCCAGTCTTGTCTTGGAGGCAGATGGTGGCTGGCTCTCGCGGGCTGGCCTGGCCCGGTGGACACGTGGCATGTTGGACGGCCGCGGACGGTGCTCCCATCTCAGGAGAGGCTGCAGCTGCACGGTGCTCTCTCTCTCTCTCTCTCTATCTATTTTTCTTTTTCTTTGTCTCTCTCCGTGTGTGTGGGGGGACCTGCAGTCATCTCACCTCTTCCTCCAGCGCGGTGCGAGCAGGCTGCGACTGGAATCCGCGCCACGTATGCGCCCTTCATGTCAAAGATGTTTTCCAGCGCTCGGCTCTCCCTTTGATAAGCAGCGGCGTGTGAAGTTCGTGGATGTCACACACAGCACCTGCTGCCTTTATGCTCCCCACGCACTGTGCTGTTTACATTTTTCTCCCCCTGACCTGTAAGATAATAATTACAAGATTAGTAAAGCCCCACGAGGAGTCACTAACCCTGGGAAGCACTGTACCTTTATTTTCTCTTCCCTATAATTTCCTCTCAGGGTCATGGTATCCCGGCATGCACTTGGTGACGCCCTGGCCCTGCTGCAGCAGGCGTGTTCAAACACTCTTCATCACAATTCATCAATACACCTTTGGGAAGGCCATCAGTGGGTCAAGTAATGGGTTGCTTTTCCTCGAGGGGACAATCCTCTGCCCCCCCTACAACTGTCATGATTGATGCGTCTGGTGGAGCCGCGCTACAGGGATAAATGTCTACACCACACTTCGCATTACCCCTCCATTAGAAGAGCAGGTCCTCCCTGTCAGAGCTTTTTGTGGACCTGAGAAAAAAGCCAGACCCACTGTTTGTTTTCTGTTCCGCGCGGTCTGTCTCCATGGCACAAAATCCTTCCATCACCTCCGGTACGGTCACTACTTCCTGATCCTTGCGCTCACGTACGCAGGGAAACAACATTAAAAAAAAAAAACGCCCTCCCCCACTTGCTATCTCTCTAGCATGTCGAGGCAGCAAGTGGTGGGTGCGGGCAGGCCAGATAAGACCGAGGGGCGGCACGGTGACAGATTGCGCATGACGCTGACGGAGGTGTCCGCGGAGCCGCTTGGCGCACCGGAGTCCGCGGCCAAAGTTGAGCGCACACGGAAACCTGAACCCGGCTGTGAACACACACTCACTCGTGACTCATTTCCTCAGCTGGAGTCTCCTGCGGGGCGGGAGACAACGACTCCCACCTCTCGGACACATCCTTGACGCACCGCTGCCTGCGGATCACATCTGGCCGATGCCCAACTTGAGATAAGGTCCGACGGTGAATCAAGAGCAAGAATGTGCTTAAGAGATAAATAAATGAAAAAAAAAGTTACAATTAAAGCTCTCTGAGGCTTGCCAGGGGCTGCCCTCCTCCTTGACCTTTTACACACACACACACACACACACACACACATTATCCTCCTCTGTGCTTTTGTGTCTTCCTTTGCGCCACACTGCGTCAGAGCTCGCCACAAAGCCAGTAATGATGAGAGGCGCTCTGAGGGCCGTTTTAATTTCAAGCTCAAGGCTCCGTTAACAGGGCGGCTGTCCTTTACGTCCCCCCCGCCCCCCTCAACCCACCCCACCAACGCAAGCCCACCCATCCACCCCTTCTGCTTGCTTTGTCACCGTTGTCATGAGCGCTGGAGCCAGCCAGAGAGGAATCCCAGGAATCTTTTCTTTCTTTTTCTTTCTTTCTTTCTTTTTAATGTGTGGAGGCCGACCTGGCTCTCACGAGGAGCAGAGGAGTGACGGTGACACTGTTGAATAGACAACTTCAGCCCCTGCATCACGGATAAGAATAGTCCGTGGCCCTCCCGGTGCACGAGAAAGACACTTATATAAAAAAACAGGAGGCTGCGTGCCCGTCCCCGTCACCACCTGAATTATTCAGCTTTAAATAAACTTTGCTAACAGAGAGAGAGAGAGAGAGAGAGAGAGAGATGAACGGCAGCGTACAGTAGAGAGAGCTGAACCCACCGGCAGCGACGGGGTTAATCATACCCATATGGTGTACCAAGAGGTTTGGTCCAATGCTGCTGTGGGCCAACAGGAGAGGGAAGGCTGGGTGGGGGCAGAACAGAAGGGAGAGGACAGCGGGACACACACTCTCTCCCAACACCTGCACCTGGACACTTGGTTCACACTCCAGCTCCCTTTAAAAAAAAAAAAAAAAAAGAGAGGATCAGTGGACCGACGTCCACCGGGGCGCATCACGGTGATGGTGATCCGGGCTTGAACTTTTTTTTTTTTTTTTGGGCAAAGAGTGGAGGAAGCGTTCAGGGATCAGCTGCGCGTCTTTCTTTTCTTTATTTCCCTTCCTCTAATTTTTCACGGGAGCAACGCAGTCGGTTAAAAGCGACTGATTTTTTTCTTCTTCTCTCTCTCTCTCTCTCTCTCTGTATTTCTGTCTCTCTCCCTCTCTCTCTTCCTCTATCCAGGGGAATTTGCAAACCTATCGGATTGTTTTATGCCTGCGCAGCGCTGCTGAAGAGAAGATTTTTTTTTCCCCCAATCCAGCTCCGAAGGGCGCAAAACGCGGGGAACGCGGCGCTAACATCCCGCAAGTTTCTCATTATTTTTTTAATCATCCCTCAGTCAATCAGTTTAATCAATCCTCAGAGGCGGATCGCGAGCGCCGAGAAAGTCAGGACACCGAAAAGGTAAGACGTTTAACTTCTCCCGGGTTTAACTTTTAACTCGTCTTTGGTTACTCTGTAGCGCAGACTGAAGGGGAGGCTGACTGAAGTACACGCGTTTGTTCGGGCTCCTGTTTCTGGGTGTTGGGTTCACAGGTAAGTGCGCACTCCTCCGCGGGAAAAGAAGAGAATTGGGTTATTAAAATCCTATAATAAAAAAATGAATTAATATATTTTTTCTCTTAAAGAGAGACCGTGTGTTATTACAGCTGAACTTCAGCCTGTCCTGCTGTCACCACCCAGCACAGAAAACCAGCAGAGACACCCTCATTCATACAAATAGTACAATCAGGCCATCATACATGGAGCCCCACAGGCACATGATTAGATCTGAGTTCCTTTTAAAGGTATTTTCAGTGGGACCACTCACCCTTAGATTCTTCTTCCAGCCTCACTTAAATGACAGTGTGTGAAATATAATGGGTAGGACGTGGATTGTAATGCTAAGACAGACATGGTGCCCTTTTGCCTGGCCTATTTAAAAAAATGGTTAATACTCAAATAGGGTGTTGAAATGTGTCTGTGGTGTTCATGAGGTCATACGCTCATTTCTATTATGATTAGTGGGCTAATAACATTTTTGGTGACCATGTTTATTTATTTATTATAAAGTCATCCAGTGCTGTTTTAAAGGGTGATCTTTTCTTTCACTGTGACAACAAAAGAAAAAAAAAAACCATGTGACCACATCATTTCAATCACCCGTCTCATGGTGCATATTTATGTATTATTAACTGTGAATGTACAGTGTCTGGTGGGAGGAACAGAGATCAAGCCTCCCTGGTGAGCAGATATATGGCATCTGTGTGGTTCTGCCAGGAGCCCTGCAAGGCGTTCCCAGTGGCTTCTGTTTTTAATTTCCAAATGTTCAGCATGCCAGTCACCTCAGTTTCATCAGAATTTATATTTTTCATGGGGACATATTTCTGTATAGCACGTCAGCATGTTAACGAATGCCTCCCTGTGAAATATGATTAACGCCTCTCAAAAATCTCACTAGTTTTTCAGTATGAATACCTCGCCCTAAAAGCGCTCATTTTGAGGCTTGTACCGTGTGCCGCTGGAGGCCTTGGCTACACGGATGACACGAGGAAAAGAAAGGCCCGTGGGATGGCTTATAGCCTGAGCAAAGCACACCTTCAGGGAGACAATTTAATGGATGTTGTGGACTCAGCTTTTAGTATTCATAATTTATATGGGATCCTCTCCAGCAAAGTGCAGATGCATAATGAATGCTTGAGTTAAGGTCTAACAGTTAGGCTACGTTTCAACACCCCTAAAATGTCAGAAATTGTTTCAGCGAGGGCTACCTGTTTCTTTGAACTGTCATGTATTTCACTCGTCAACTTCTGAAAGTGCGCCGACATGCTTTGTTGAAAGACAGAGGGAGAGAGGCAGAGGGAATCACTGATGGGCATCGGAGTCTTGTTTTATTCAGTTTTCCACGAAAACGTGGACAAAATATATGTTAAAGAAAAGGTAACACGCTTAAGAAAATGAACAAGAAGGAGCTAATCTCCCTTTTCAGACTTTTTTTTCCACGTGACTGCGCTTGCAAATACTATTATACAGTCTTAACACATACCTCACTATGTTTTACACTTTTAAATAAATAATAGGGCTGTCACATTTTCCAGAGCAGGTGTGAAGATTTGGACCTTGTTCTCTCCTGCCAAACTATACGTCTCGCCTTGGAAGGCTGCAGGCCAAACGTGTGATCAGAGAGATCAGAGAAAGAGAGAAAGAGAGAGAGAGTGTCTTGCCTGTCCTTCCTTCTTTTTCTGTCTCACATTTCTCATGGGGCACTCTATAATAATAGTTCATTCCTCTTTCTTTTTTTCCTCCAGATTTAGATCTCTGTGGGCTACCTGCATGACTGTTACCATGACAGCATCTGGAGCCCAACTCCTCCTGTTGGCCTTATGTGTTTGCAGAGGCTTTGGCCTGCAGCAGTCTGCTCCGCGGGTTCGCCTCTCCTTCAAAGGTAAGCCCATACAGATTAACTAAAAACTCCTCTGACAGCAGGGGTTGTCATAATAGTTTCTTTTACTTGTTTGCTTTCTCCCACTAAGACACCAGCACCCACACAAACTTGCGCATGCCCCCCCCACCCCCACCCCCGACCTGTGCGCACATCCACACCAGCAGTTGTGTTTCCTCTTTATACATATGTAAAGAACGTATTTCCTGCCACATGTCAAATAGCGCAACACTGGAAACAAAAGGTGGATATTACGTGTGGTTGGTTACTGGTTGTGCCCTTCGACAAAGTTTCTTCCCACACCCTTAAACTAACACGCACTGTAGTCTGACCTGTCTTTTTTTTTTGTTTCTGATGTCTGACATGATGACACGAGAAGGAAACACCTGAAATCGGATCACAGGAGCAAAATGATATTCCAGTCCTGTAATGTTTTGGCCGCAAGGGGTAACTTCAAAAATGGGAGCTGGATAGCAGTTTTAAAGCCTTTTTCTTTGTAGACATTTTGGGATTTTCCCATGCAGTTCACTCCTTGTCTTCATTAACTCCCAAAGGCAGAGATTCACATTACAAAAATGTGGATGACATCTTTGATCAAAACAATGCAGGGTGATTACAGTTATTTCTGCATCCCTATGGAATTCAAGTGCACCTGCACATGTTTAACGTGCACACACACACGTCACACCTGAAGTACCTGTAAGTAAGAATTCGAAGTGTGAATCGGCTTTATAGCACGCTTTCATGTGGAGGTGAGTGGAAATGTTCTGCTCCCATGTCAGGTCTAGGCGGCATCGACGTGTTCGGTCTCTTGTCTTGTTCTGCTGCCGTGATTCACATTTATGACTGTGCGATTTCAACATGATACATCTGATGCCAATTAGAGGTGAGCTAATCATGCCATATGCGGGTGATGACAACAGGCGGTTGGAGTGCTGTTTTGAATTCAGCTGATTTTGGGAGACTGAAAACAGCTGTCTACACGCTGTTTGTGGCTTTCGCATACGGCCGCGCTTCCACTTGAGGCTTGAGAGAATAATTGCTGTGCATTTTTATGTGACCTTTAAGACTAATCTCTTTACAGTAAACAGCTTATACACACCAGTGTGGGTTGTTTTTTTTGCAGTAGCACTGTGCACAAAGTAGCAGTCTGACCAATTACACAAGTTTGGTCTTGAACTTGATCATGTTTCTCCCTGTGTAAGATGCAGGAATTCACATCTGCACAGAGCTCTCCATGTACGTGGGCCTGTTCAGAGCAGCTGAGAGGTGTTGAACTGTGAAGTCTATCTGGGAGGTTTTGCCAATAAAGCAGCCGCATTCACAGGCCACAGTCACCCTTCCCCCTAATACCAAACAAAAAGGAGAGAAGTTGGATTTACTCCCCAACTGTTTTCTGCCACTCCAAGGATTTATTGTTCATTGTTTGTGACACCGAGTCTCTTTGTTCCCTGAGGCGCCTGTGGAGGAGGTTTCGGGCCGGGCTGGTGGACATGTGACTCTTGTGAGCGAATGGCAGAGTGACACTCTGGGAAGCCCGCAGAGGATAGTGATCTTACACTGCTTCCTCCGTCGCTCGGACGTCAGTTATACACACTTCAAAGGGGGCTGACTCAAGCTCGTTTGACAGAACTAGTCGGCATTGCTAGAGAGCAAAATGTGCGATGTAATCGAAGCCGCGTTTTAGAATCTCATGCCCTCGCGGCGCTGTCACCAGTTTGTTCATACTTGAGATAGGCCCGCGACTAAACAGCAGCGCTCATTAGTGCCTTAGTGACAATATGTTGTCAAGTTGTAACACGAGATCTCATAGTGGCCCGGCTGTGGCCTCATACTTGAATTGTATGTCCTTCCCAGTGTTTCCCTATCAGTGTCAGAATGTTGTCAGGGGATAAGTGTTTGCTGAATGTTTACCAGATGATGGCAGTACATTGTTTGCTATTTTTGGAGAATGGAGACATGTATAGGGGTGTGGTGTTTCTACATTTAGCCTGTTCAGTGAATCCACTATGGCCCAGTGGAGCCCGGCCAGAGGCTTGTTATCCTGTGTTTACTTCTCAGGAACAGAACCGGACCTCGTCCCACCTCCGAGGCTCCAGTTCGTGTTGGCCGGAGATCCGATTGCACAGGCTTTTTTTAGTGGCACCTTGACTGCATCCTGTTAACATTGACCTCAAAAAGAAGATGGCAGGCACTTTGATGTAAATAAAGATTGCGCTTCCTCCCGAATCCCCGTAAGCCAGCTTCTGAGGGTCCCTGCGAACATTTGTCATTACATAAGCCTGCTGTCTTTAACATTCCTGTGCTGAGTCCCAGTGTGCACAAATGGTGGTCAATATCTTACACATGCCACAGACATGACATGTGTGTGTGTGTGTGTTGCTTTTCTTGTGTTTAAAATGATGTGATGAACTGCTGGATGGAAGAGTGGAAACAAGTCACATTCAGAGGCAGAGTGCAGCACACAGTCCATTTGTCTCGCAGCAGATGAAAATTGTTCAATCAAAGCTTTCAGGAGAACAAAAAAAAAATCGGAGAAACATTTTCCACCGCAGCGTGTCTTAACAGGTTACGCTCTGCTGAACACAATCCTGATCTTAAGAATTAGCCGTGAGTTCCACTGACCGTGTTTCCTCTGGGACCTGCTTTTTCGCCTAACTCCAGCAGGCGTGTGGCGCCTTAAACTCAATCAGACAGTCAGGACGCATAAAATATTGAGATCTTAAAAGCAAATATGTTTCTTAAAATGCACTAAGTTGAGTTATATTTAATCAGTGACACACATTTTCCAGAAAAGAAGTGAGAAGGGTGTTGTTCAAGGGACCATAAGATCATCCAAGGCAGTAATGAAACATGTCAAAGGCATAAAGGGAAAAATGTGAGGAGATTTTAAGAGGGTAACCTTTGCTCCCCCTGCTGTTGGGTTTTCAACAACTTTTTTTTAAAACACTTTTCACACAGAACTGATGGACACAAAGGCAGCACGGCCCTTCAGTTTCTCCTTCAACACCAGCGACTATCGCATCCTCCTGATGGATCAGGATCAGGGCCGTCTGTACCTGGGTAGCCGGGAGTACCTGGTGGCCCTGGACATGCACAATGTCAACAAGGAGCCGCTCATAGTGCGTACAAGCCCCGCCAGCATGCTTTCTCTCAAATCCAGTCTGCTATTCGGTATGTGGCATTAAGTCTCTAAATACAATGATCCTCAATAATCCAGCATTTTCTTGGTGTCTGCTGTTCTCGAAAAAAAAAAACACAGATCCACTGGCCAGCGTCCGCCAAGAGAAAGGGAGAGTGTCAGATGACGGGAAAAGGAAGACAGGTGGGATCATGCATTTATATCCTGCTCTTTCAGAAACTAAAAAATTAGAGGCTGCCTCTGCTTTCAAGATGGGACAATGACGACAATGATGTTTGAATTCCATTTGTCTGACTCCTCTTTGTCCAGGGTGAATGTGCCAACTTTGTGCGTTTGATAGAGCCGTGGAACCGCACCCACCTCTACACCTGTGGAACGGGGGCATACCAGCCTATCTGCACATTCATCAACCGGGGCTGGAGGGCAGAGGTGAATGCAAAGACGTTTACAGCTCCCCGAGTGGGATTTACCGCAAAAATCCCTCTGCAGCAGGCCTGGAAAGCTTTGTCCTGCTAAATATTTCAGTGCTACAAACTGGGACACTGATTTGTTTATGATTTTCCCATGCTCCCATGTGACGTTTTAACGATCTATTTTTATGCATGCTCTCCCTATCTAATCTGCCTCTGCAGGACTACCTGTTTAGGCTGGTCCCTGGGTATGTGGACTCAGGGAAGGGAAAATGTTCCTATGATCCCAAACAGGAGAACATTGCAGTTCTCATCCGTAAGACACTCTTTGTGTATTCATATGCGTCATTCATAGGCAAAAAAAATCCCCACAATATCTTATCAAATTCCTTCTGGTCAAAGCTTCACTGCTCTCTCACTGCCTCACTTCTGCAGATGGTAACCTATATGCTGGGGTCCATATTGACTTCATGAGCACAGATGCTGCTCTGTTTAGGACCATGGGAGGGAGAGCAGTGATCCGGACGGAGCAGTATGACTCCAGGTGGCTCAACGGTGAGTAAGTGTGGGTGTGTGGAAGGTAGATGTTGCTGATTACAGGTTACGGTTCCCCTCATTTTATTTGACAACCATCTGCCTCAATCTTCCCTCCGCTTATCTGTTTTTATCCTCCAGAGCCAGTGTTTGTTCAGATCCAGCAGATCCCTGACAGTGCAGAAAGGAATGATGACAAACTCTACTTCTTTTTCCGCGAGAAGACCCTCGACTCGAGCGGCGGGGCGAGCCCCAGCGTTTTGGCCCGGGTGGGAAGAGTGTGTCTGGTGAGCCGCAACATGTCCTATGTGCAGCAAGAACATATGCAGCATACCTTGTAATATGAATCGTATTGTGCCTATTGAGCCGTGACCTAATTTCCTTCCTGTCTAGAATGATGAAGGAGGGCAGAAGTCCCTGGTGAACCGCTGGACGACGTTCCTGAAGGCTCGTCTTATCTGCTCAGTGATAGGAGAAGATGGAGTGGAGACACGATTTGACGAACTACGTGAGGCCACAATAACAATAGCACTATGTTTAAATTGATAGCATTTTGCAGCTGATTTTACTGTGGGGTTATTGATTTGGTATCATTCCTCGTTCAGGGGACGTGTTCATTCAACCCACACAAGATGAACGAAACCCTATGGTGTACGCTCTTTTCACCACAGCTGGGTGAGTTGTTTTTGGAGGCCTGGTTGATGAGTTCTCACCTCACCTAGCAAGGCCAATAATGATTCATGCTGTAATACCAGGGACAGGGTGCAAGCTGTCTCCGACCTCTACCTCTTAACTTAATTGTCCCTTTCTGCTCAAGCTCTGTGTTCAAGGGCTCAGCTGTCTGCGTGTACTCGATGGCTGATATCCGCAACGTCTTCAATGGACCGTTTGCCCACAAACATGGCCATAATTACCAGTGGACAGAGTACACTGGCAAGATTCCCTACCCACGGCCTGGAACAGTATGTTTGCTATCTCCAAAATGATGCAATTGCATAAACCACAGACATCTGCATCAACAGAACATTAACAAATGATTAAAAAAATATATAGCCATGAGCAAACCCCTCCTCTTATTTCTTCCCACCCAGTGTCCAGGAGGAACCTTCACACCCGGTATCCGTTCTTCCAAGAACTTTTCAGACGAGGCCATAAATTTCATCAGAGCTCATCCACTCATGTTCCATCCAGTTTATCCTATCCACCGCCGCCCCCTGGTGGTGAGAACCGGCGTGGACTACCGCTTCACTGCCTTGGTGGTGGATCAGGTGGATGCTGTGGATGGACGCTATGAGGTGCTCTTCTTGGGGACAGGTGAGACAGCCACAGGGCTGATGGTGCTTATCTGGCTGTAGGATCAGTTGTAGAAAATGTAGGTCTTAAATGCAATTTATTTCCCTTCTAGATCGAGGCACGGTCCAAAAAGTCATAGTTTTGCCTAAAGACCCAACTAGCATGGAGGAATTGACACTAGAGGAAGTGGAGGTTTTCCGGGTATGTCTAAATATGAGGTTCTGAAAAGAAAAAAAAAATTCTTATGTCAAAGATACATTTTTATCAGTTCATCTTTTGGTATTTGTTCATTTACAGACCAGATCTCCGGTCAAAACAATGAAGATATCCTCTAAAAGAGTAAGCAAATTCCTCAAATCTGACTTAGTGATTCACATTTCAGTACTAATAGTAGATTCCTCACAAGCACACTGAGCTGAAATTATTTTGCTTGTGTCACCACAGCAACAGCTGTACGTGTCATCTGACGCGGGGCTGACCCAGGTGTCGCTGCACCGCTGTGGAGTCTATGGCAGGGCCTGCTCTGACTGCTGCCTGGCTCGAGACCCCTACTGTGCCTGGGATGGAGAGAGCTGCTCTGCCTTCACCCCATCCACCAAGAGGTCAGACACGTCTGATGTTTTCACTGTGCACTGTCTCGAGACTGTAAAGTGAGTCGGCTTAGTTCTTAACTCTGATTGTTGTCTCAGGAGGAGCAGGAGACAGGACGTCAAACATGGTGACCCGCTGAGGCAGTGCAGAGGCTTTAATGCCAAAGGTGTGGCAACTTTGTTGTGTGTTTAAAGATCACGTGCACTTCACATTTAAGTTTGTTTTGAGCAGTTGTCACCGCCTCCATTCTCTTCATCTGTGCAGTGGAGAAACGTCTGAGAGAAACTGTGCAGTTTGGAGTGGAGGGCAGCAGTACCTTCTTGGAGTGTCAACCTCGCTCTCCTCAGGCCACCATCAAGTGGCTCTTCCAGAGGGAAGGAAAGAGGAAAGTGGTAAGGAAGAACAATGCCATTTTAGGAAATGATAGTGTGACATTTTGGGAAAAACAACATGATCCTGCTGCCTTTGGAAAGAAAAGATAACAAAATCCTGTTGTATTTTGTTGTATTTTTTTATTTTGCTAAGCTAACTGTGGCCTCTGATTTATAGGAGAGATAAGAGAGTAGTATCAATTTTCTCATCTAATTATGAGAAAAATGCAGACAAGTGCATTTCCCAAAAAACTACTGCAGTAAGAGGATCATTCAGTTGTCTGTAATTTGTGTATAAACGTTCCCTCTTTTAGACTTTCCTGCCGTTCCATTTTTTTTCCTGCAGCTCAACCGTGTAGGAGGTGTTCTGAAGACCAACCATGGTATCCTCCTGAAGTCTCTCAACCAATCAGACAGGGGGCTCTACCACTGCCTTGCCACTGAGAACAACTTCAAGCACACAGTGGCCCGCGTGGCACTGCGCATCCTGGATCGAGACATCGTTTTGGCTCTCACCGCTCAAGACGAGGACGAAGTGCCACAAACTCGCCAAGCGGGACCCTACCCACAGTCATCCCTCGTCTCCACACCCTTCCCACCTGAGATTAGACTGATTAACCAGTACTGCCAGTCCTACTGGGAGCAACTTAGTCCCAAACAGCAGCAGCAGCGCAAGCGCACCAGCCGCAGGCACACAGAGAGCCAGGACCAAGGCCTCGGCTAGAGGACGGGACTGACGCTGTTCAACACTGGCCTGTCTGGACTTAATGGTGGACATTTATGTTTGACATTCATGTTTGTGTGTCACCTCCATACATTAAGCAGGTGATGCTGTCATGCTGTCATTTAAATACCATATTGGTGGTCTTGCAAGCATCAGCCTAGAAAACACAAACTGTGTATATTTTACATTACCCGTGACCACTTCCCAAAGAAACTGTACAGTTTAAGATAGATTTCTTTATCTTTCAGGTATCAGTTAGTTTGACATTTAGATTAGCTTACAGACTTGATACTTGCTCTAGTATAGTGTTTTAAAATCACTTTGGAAGATCAATATTTTAGTGCAAAAAAAAGTGAATGAATGAAGAATAATTTCCAATTAGACGGCTTGTAAAAGCACAGATACTCAGCAGTTGATTCTTAAATATCAAACTGTGATGGAAAAATGACAAAGACTGCTTGTTGTGATGGATCACATATTTCACACTGTAGTGTCACACTTATTGCTTTGTTTGGAAAATGGTAGACTGCGATGTAAAGTATATGCAGGATATTGTTAATAGGCTTCAGCATGCAGAACCACAGGTATGGTACTCAAGTATCTTGAAACAAAAATGTAATATATTGATTGTGAATATAATATATATGGTCATGATATGGTCATTGGCTTACTCTTGTATTGTATGAAGATAATATGATGATACAAATGCATATGTTGCATGCATATCTGTCGTTGTTTGTTTGCAAGTTGTATATTTTACTGTTGTTCAGTTTTCAATCTTGGTGTGTACTGATGTTTGTAAGGTGTAATGTGTTATGTTAAGCTAATTCCATTGGATGTTGTCATATAATGACTCCCTTACTGTCCTGTGCTCTAGTGACCTACAGTATGTGAGTGTTAAAGATATGTGTAGCGTACAGTGTTCTTCCAGTTATGCACTTTGTCGGTGGTGGTATTCGAGGGAATTGGGGATCTTTGCACAGATGTATGAGAAATGATACAGGAACATAATGTTTTTTTATGTACAGTATGTTATAAAAATGGGAATGAAACTGGCTGAGATTTAATATTGATTGTTGGTGTTCTGCTGTATTTACAGACTCCTAAAATGGCTCTTTTTAATGGAAGTGCAAGGAAGCAGCTATTTGCCACCATTCACCCTCATTTTGAGTAACACAGTGCTATGTGCTGTCATGCTGATTAATCCTACACTGGAAATGTTCGAACAAATATATAAACATTTCAGAATTCTCTAAAACTTTGTTTTCTTTCACTCTCAGGTCCGTAAAATTCAATCCTTTGTTTATTTAGTCTCACCACACAGTTTCTATCATGTACAAGTCAAGTTTGTTATCACTGAACCTGAGACCCAACATCACGTTACAGTATTGTAATTGAAAGGTTTGAAATTAAAGTCACAGTTGAACAAAGTTCTAAATCCACAACAATAAGAATCAGTCGTCCCATTCGTCATCATCATCATCTTCATCTCCTCCTTCGTCTTCACTTTCATCTGAACGAGAGGACAAAAATAAAGATGTGAGATTTTTTTCCCCTAATGGTTCAACTTGCCCTCCATGGAGGTTGTGAATAATGCTCTGATATTTACCAGAGGAATGGATGACTTTACTCCTCTTCTGCATGACCATCATGAGAGCACCAACGATGCCCTCACCTGACTCTGGTGTAGAAGGTGGGGGTGGATCTGAGGACTCAGTCACCTGCAACACAAACCATGACAGCGTTTCAACATCAGCTCCAAAAGTCCAAATTAAACTTTTATTTGTGATGCATCACAGCATGACAGCAAACACTTGTATACTTGTACATAGCCTGTGTAAAATGTCTTGAAGGTGTTTTACATTTCTGAGCTTCTTCCCCAGTCGGATCTGATCCAGCAGGGCTCCTCTGCTGTCTCCTCCTCCAAAGGATGGAGCTGGAGGTGGTGCTGGGCCACCAGAAGGAGGAGGTGCTGGGCCCCCAGATAGAGGAGGAGGAGGTGGAAAATTAGAAGCTGGTGGAGGTGGTGGGGGTGGAGGAGGTGGAGGTGCTCCTCCTCCTCCGCCTCCTCTGCTGGGTGACGGGACAGGAGGTGGTGGGAAATCCATGGAGCGTTGTTGGCTGGATGGTGGCGGGGGAGGAGGCAGGTTGTGGAAGGAGGGTGAGCCATGAGAAGGCCTTGAGGATGGTGGTGAGGGGAAATGAGAAGAGTGTGCCGGTGGAGGTGGTGGTGGCAGACCGCCTCTACTTGATGGAGGAGGTGGGGGTGGCAAGCCTCCACGCCCTGGAGGCGGCTGAGGAGGCAGGCTGCCTCGTGATGACTGGCCCGGGATAGGAGGCAGGGGGCCAGAGCGGCCTCGTGGAGGTGGAGGGGTTGGCGCAGAGGGACTGGAGCCTGGCACAGGAGGCAGAGGCCCTTGTCTGCCAGGTGGAGGTGGTGGAGGTCCAGCAGCTGTAAAGCAATGGAACAAAATGTGCATAACAATTCAGCGAGAGCTCTCCATTACACTAGCCTGTGGGGAGCAGTGACATTAATAGGGAGGAACAAAATGATGTAGTGTGAGTCTAACCTCCTTTGTTCACCTCCCTTTTCACCGCTTCCATGCCTCCAGACTGCTCAATGACATTATAGATGAGCTGGGAGGTCCTCTCGTCCCTCATCTCAGCTTCACCAATCCCAGCGCTAGATAGTAGCTTCAGCAGGTCAGGGTCAAGGTTGTTGGGATCCCAGCCAACATGAGAAACATGCCTGACAGGAAAGAGACAGTTGCACAGTTTTACAACTAGTGTAAAAGAACATCCTCTCGAGATGTTAACCAAACTTCACTGCCTGACATCAAAGGCAACAGAAACCTACTTAAATCCACTGGGTGCCCCGATGTCTGCTTTGGAGAGCTTGGCACTCTTTTTTTTGTTCTTCTTATCCTTCTTTCCTTTGCTGGACCCAGCTGAGGCAGCAGAAGGTGACGGCATTGAGCGGTAGCGTGAGGACTGGATATCTGGGTTTTGGATGTCCACTGTGGTCATGTGAAAAGAACTGGGGCTACTGGGTGATCCTTTTGGAGCAGAAACAGAGCACATGCACGTTGATGTGTCATTAACATTTCATTTCATGCATCACTGGTGACAGTAAAAGTTACAGTAGGGGCATGTTGAGGTGAAGGAGTTTCGCACCTTTTTCAGGTGGGAGTGGTGGAAGGGAGCCTCTGTCTACAGTGATGGCAAACAGGAAAAAGGGGAGAGAAATATTTTTACTCTCATAGTCTGCAAATGCCAGAATGCAGTCATGAATGGTATTGCTATCTTACCACTTGGCGGCGGGGGGCGCTGTTTCCTCTCTGTCGACAAAAAGGAGGTAAAGAGAAACCATTTTGCGTCACATTACCACACTTACCACAATAAAACATTTGTTCAGCTAAAGTACTCTTAAAACAATTGCCTATTGTTTAAATCAGGATGTAAGAAATTGTTTATAAAGTTATCCTTACTTTATAGAGAAGTCTCTGCAGTTGGCTATTTGACAAGAACTTGTAAAATGTTGATTTAGGAAAAAATCAACCTCATGTAAGTTGATTTAATTTTTTTCCCAGGATCATATTGCAAACAACTTATAAGCCCAAGAGCTTTGGGGCTATGACCTCACTGACCTTGACGGTTGTTCTTTTGGTTAATTTTATCCTCAATGGTGTGTTGGAAGGCATCCGCTTCCTGCTGTGCTGCAAAGTTCAGTCCGACTTGACAGTCCTGCATTGTGTAAGGAATGAGCAAGGAATGGTTCAAAAAACGGCATTTTGCTGATGGATGTAGATTAGTGACCTGCTGGTAGTTTAAACATAAATAATTGCAGGCCATCACGCCATAACTCAAATTTAGGGTCAAATGAGGGAATGCTTACATCTGCAGTAAAGGTATGAAAATACGGCCGTGGAGCGGAGTAAACCATTTGGTTGTAGAGCTCCTGCTCCCAAACCTGCCTCCCCATCTTTAAAAAAAAAACAACAAAAAAGAGAATCATCATATTTCAGCCTTCCAGTGACTCTCACTTCAGATGTGAGTAACCTTGTGTTGCACTGTCTAAATTCAGAGGACAACACATGCTTAGTGATGAGATCATCAGTTTGAGAAAGGCCTTATGCAGCCTTTGTGACAGCATTCCTGGTACGATGGCGGTGCTGTCTGAGAGTTTTACCTTCAGATCAAACATCCGTATGAAGTAGGATCGCTGAGGGTTGTCCTTGATGAAGCAGACCACTCCAGTGTGCTGCAAGCTCCATGTGGATGGACTGTGAGGCAGAGCCATAAACAGCTGTGCTACCGTGGTGGCTATGGACTAAACACACAGACAACACACACATTAAAAACAGTACAGCACTGATAGGACACTTGAGAGCATTTTAGTGCAGCACACATGTAAATTTTGCAGCTATGTGGTGAGGATTCACTTCCCCATCCGCTTTCATTTGTTCAGATAACAAATTGAAATGCTTAGATGCTCTTAATTTGTCACTGCATATGAGTAAAATGGTTATGTATGAAATGAGGGTACTCTTTTGTTCTTTTGTTCTTTTGTTATGCCAGTCTAACACAGCTGTAGTGTCGACCTCTGTAGCTTAAAGAAAGTGTAACTTCTACTCAACTCAGCCTTAACCCAGCTAATTCTCTCACTAGAGGAAGAAACGGTTCAGCCACCATTTCCTGTTACAGCTACCTACTTTTTGATGACCTAATGTCAGCGCTTCATTTTCCACTGCATTGGCATCAACGCACAGTAGATTCCTTTCAAGAAAATATGTCAAGATAAGACTAGGATTCAGACCTCACTGAATATAGTAAGCGAATAATCTAACAAAAGGCAGCACGTATAATGTTAAACTACTCAACTGAGGCTTCAACCATAAACCGTGCTCAATACAATCCAGGATACAGTGTTAACCACCAACGTTTTGAGGATAATTTACATTTTTATTGAGCAACCAAAGAACCTGCAGTATCTGAGATTCTCCTTTTACAAAAAGCTCTTGCTGCAGAACAGTTAATAAAGTTAATAAAGGACTGATACAGCAGGATATGACACCGGGACACCTCCCTGCTCAGTTCAGAACTTACAGCACACCTTCTGCCCAGCAGCTCCTCCAGCTTCTCATGCTCCTGTGGGCTCAGTTGAGAGCTCCGGGCGCTCTCCGTTTTACTTTTTGATCCGCGGCTCATGGTCCTCTGATGAAGCTCCCACTTTATGTTATATTAATGTGTACAGCATTTGAAAAAAGCGTCCTCTCTACACTGTCAGAATACTCAGCTCTACAGTCAAGGAAGTTTCTCTTCTCTGTTCTGTGCACACATCAACTCAAAGCAGGAAACGGCCAACCGCACTTCTCTAACCCCCACTTCTTTCTCTCAAACGCAGAGCACGAATGAACTGTGTTACTTCCATTTTCAGAGGGAGGCAGTGCACTATTGCTCTTCTCCTGCTGTGGGTACATGCATTTTACAGCCACACAGTTGACCTCTTAGTGTCCTTGACATTTAATTAGGATGAAAAACCAACTCAAAACTTCTGTACAAATGAAAGACATATTTTATTGGCAAATAAAACATTCAAATTAATTTAAAAATGTACAGGATGAATAAGAAAGTCAAAAATATCTTCTAGTCAGATTTTCAAGACACGATTCTAGATTTTACCTTGAGTCACCATTCACCACACTGAACAGTTTCTGGGACTGCTAAAACGGCATTGTTAACACTGGATTCTTTTTATGTACAATTTTTAATTTAAACCATTGCCAAACATAGTAAAAAAAACAAAACAAACAAACAAACAAATAAACAGCATGTTACACCCTATTTTAATGTGAAACAATAGTTAAATTCTTTGGTTTGCAACTAGAGATTTTTTCAGGAATACATAAAAATGTAAAAATCGTACAAACCACCTCTCACGTGATTGTCAGTGATGGTTCTGTTAAACCTTCATGAATAGCAGCTGGACACCACAAATTGCACCATATCTGTTGCATTATTTAAAAAAAGTTCATCTCAGACTCAGTCTTTAAGATCACTAATACAATAGTCATGTTAAGTGTCAGAATATATTAAGAAAATATCACATTTGAACATTAATCAAAGTCCATGTAAAAGTAATTAAAAAGCTATCTTTTTGGTAGATTGGAATGGTTAGTGTGGAACTGCAGACTAACCTTCTCTGGTCACATTTATCTGAATCTGTGAAGTTCAGGGACATTTGGACAACACTGCACCGGCACATATAATTGTCCTAAATGTGTAATGAAATAGCAACTGATAAATGTTAAAACTGCAATAGCTTTTTTGTATGACAAGTGCTATGACACATAGCAAACCCCTGGGATAATGTAATGCTGCCTTAGGACACTATAATTTCTGTCCAGTAAAATCTGAGATTGTAGGGAAGTAGATCTGAAGGATTTTGGCAGTGACTGAGCTATTCCACGGAACTGTACACATCCATACTCTAAAATGGGATTTCCATTTGACTCATGCTGTTCCCGTTCATCCTTTTGCTATCTTTTGCATTTCTACACATTCCCCCAAACATCATTGTTGAGGGCTGTGACATAGGTTTTATACAGTCAGAACACATTGCTTTGTATTCTTATGCAATTGTATTCTCTCCTCCATTGAGGGGACTTCTATCTGCTCCAGCACATGTCAAATTGCTTTCTTTGTTTTTGTTGTTGCAGGCGAAGGTTTTTCACATATCCTTCGTCTTGTGCTGCCAAACCCGTTTCCCGTTTGGCTTTGGGTGAGAATTCAGCAGATCGGGGGTAATTTAATGACAGGGAAAGCTTTGGTTGGCATTTTCTGTTCTTATCTCTGTTCAGTCATAGCGGCTAGTGACCGCCTCCACTTCGAGTCTCTCCAGTCACCCAGTCAATGATGATAAACGACAAACTCATGATCATGAAGATAAATCCCAGCCCAGCAAAGCACGCGGCCTACAGGGGTGGAAGGAAAGGAACCAAACATCAGTATGAACAAAGCATTAAAAAATACACAGAAATTCATATGACCAAGATTAATTCATAGTATCCTTCATAGCTGACTGAACTGAGTTGTACCTGAATCTTTGGTCTGGACATAAAGGGTTCCTGATCCTCAGGAACGATTCGGACATAGAAGATTCCAGGTAGGATGAAGATGAGGCTGGGCGCAGATGTGGCTCCTGAAGGAGGGAGAAGGAGTTTATTTAAGGTTGTGCACACAAATTGGTTATGCAGTTCACAAACGATGTAGCAAAAAAAAATTACAGTGAAGCCTAGACCGGATGGTCATAATTTCAGTGTAAACATACCGATAAGACCAAAGATGTCGCGGATGGAGGGCACGAAGATTACAAGCAGGTTGACCACGAAGAGGAGACCAAATGCAATGCCGACGTGTATGGGCCATTGGAAAGGCTTCTCGGGGAACAAGATCTGGAGCAAGGCCCTGCGGATCTGCAGAGGAAAGAAAGGAAACGGGGACAACAGTCATACTTTTTCTTTTCTTTTTTTAAACAAATACGATAACAAGCATTAAGACTGACAAACAAAAAAGTATAAAAGTAGAAGTTGTTTAATCACCACAGGTAACACTGTAGCTTTATAGAACTGCTGGTGGGTAAAGCCATGTGTATGAAAAGCTCCTATACGTGTCAACTTGACTCGATCCCAACTAGCTGACATTTTTCAGCACCTGTGACAAGCAAATTACCTGCTTCAACATGTTGCAGTGAGACCAGAAGTGCAACATGCTTGAAAGTTTCAGTCTGCAAGACGCTCAGCAGCAGCTTTCTGCTCTCTGTACAGTACGTCACATCTGATTAGCTTATCTTAGTTGTTTCCCCCTGATCCCAGTCTTTATGCTAATCTTACTGTCTCCTGGCTTTATGTAATAGGTATATATCCTCAAATGTCAAACTATAGCTTTAATTTGTTCTGTTTAAACATACGGTACATGCTTACTGATCATCTTAATAATTCCCCGTGATGTGGAACCCTGGTTGTTATTCTGAAGTTATTAATATAATATAAAAAAATGTTTAAAAGCCTCATACAGTCAACACATTACTGAAACAGAAACAGCTGGTAGAAGACATTTCCCTCTGGTCTTCACTCTGCCTAGACAACATTGTTAGGAAGTGAAATAAGAGACCAAGACGCTTAACACTTTAGATGGCTACTTTATGCCACTCTGGATTAAAAAAAAAGTCAAAAATTGTTTTCTTTTAAAATGTCAATCTTTACATATTCTTTTAGGCTGCAACTACCTCTTATTTTATTTTTCTAGACTAAGAAAACTAGAAATATTCATATTCAGTAAGCTGTAACCATTTTGGCTTTAACCCTGATTAAACAACTGATGATCAAAATAGCAGATAAATTTTAGTTCTGTATTCTTTTAATCTTCGCTTTTTTATCTCTTGGTTTTATTGACTTGATCTGAATCAAATTTTTGTTTTCATGTAAAGTGTGTTGAACTTTAACAAGAGAAATTGAAAAGGAAATCACGAGAGATGTTATTGTCATTCTTGTTGTTTTTGACATAAATATTCTCAACTAGATACAATAGATATCTTACCGGGAAAAGAACCACGGGGACGGTGAGCGTGACGGCCACCAGCACAGCCAGACGGACACAGAGAATGAGGACGTCGAGGGGATCCACTTGGATATAGGTGTGTAACAGTTCTGACTCCACATCACCTACCCACAGACAAGCAGAGGCCCTTTGACATATCTCACGTGGTTTAGACCCTCATTCACAACACTGGGAAATTGGGTGTGGGTACAAGTGGGTCATTCATTTGAAAATCTTGCCATTCACAGCATCAGAACAAGGTAGCCTTTTACTCTAAGGTATAAAGAGTATCTTACCATAGAAGGTAAGGTAACCAAAGAGAGCAGTTAGCAGGTACATGACAAACATGGCCATGATGGAGATGTTGGCAACGTTCTGCATACGTTTCTTGGTGGCACTGGTGTAAAGGCAAGCAGAAAAAAATATATTAATTTAACATTAAAACTTTTCACCGTGTGCCAATAAAGGAACCTCGTTTGGAATTCGCGAAATGGATGATGACATTCGGGCTTACTCTCGTAGCTCAGTGTAGATGGGCAGCACCTCTGGGTGGCAAACAAAAGCGAAGGCCAGAATTGGGATGGTGTACGCCGTCTGAAAGGCAAACACAGCACGGGTCACTGAGCAGCCAACCAAACAGTGCATGGAGAAGACTGAACAGCATTTCAAGTGCAGCCGGGAACAGGATTAAATGCTTGTTTTATACCCAACGCTGCTGTTGACATAACACACCTTAATGCTATTGACATAACACGCTGGAGTACGGAACATGTGGCACTGACTCTGCTGTGCTAACCAAAAAATAACCAGCTGACAAATAAGTCAGTGCAGGCAGTGTGAAAATGTGTTTTCCTCTAACCTGTGAGTTGATGGTAAATAGTTTGGCCTCACAGACATCTGTCCCATTGGCAAAGTGGTCATCATGGGTTTCATTGTGATGTCCAACATGACCCAGTGGACAGTCAATGTTGAATTTCTTGTAGATCACCTGGGAGGACACACCCAGTGGTAAGATAAATATTTAATTCAGGAGCAGTTGGTGATCTTATATGTATCTTTGTGCTGGCTTGATAGTTGAGACTCACCGAAATTAGGAAGAAGACCATGCAGGAGAGGGAGAAGCCGCTTGTATAACCCAAGTAACCTGTGTGGCAACGATAAGTAAATAAGGTGTCACAAAATGATTTATGGTGTAAGTCCATAGAAGTGATGACGGTTTCATTTCAATACAGGGCATGAAAGTAAACACAACCAAAACGGGCAGAGGAGAGATGACGCACATGAGAGAGTATGGACAATTAAAGAACAAAAAAAACAAAAAAAAGACGAAAAACGTGACGACAGAATGAAAAACATACCGAGTTGTCTCATGAGTGCAAGGGGAAGGATGATGAAAGTGCTAACAATGATGATCAAGTAGTTTCCATTCAAGAACCACTCTCTATGAGACAGCCAGACAAACAGATGGAAAAATTCAGTACGTCATAAAAAATTAAAACTACATGAACCATTGTCAAAGTATCGCTTTGACACTCACCCTGTGTTTTCCTGTTTACTGAGAAAAGCTTGGATGACCAGTGGGAGCTCAGACTTGACGATGAAGAGGTAGCTGGACATTGCTAAAAAGACATGAAAATGTTTTTATTCTATGTTACTTACTTGTTTAATCTTATCCATTTAAATACACATGCTTTCACATAGAGATACAAAGACATAAACACCAAAGAGGGAAATTGACGTATATACCTCCAATGTTGTGTATTGTAATGACGCAGGCGGCCAGCATTTTGCCTGGAGGACCAAAAGCCCGGTTCCCGAGTTGCTCATAGGCCCGAATGCCTGAAGAAAAGAACAAAGATTATTCATATATGAGCATGTTAAGTTAAAAACGCAGAATTGACTCTGCGTAGTCTACATAAGTCATAAGTGTTGAGTCTCGCTCTAGCTTACCAACAACTCCAGCACTTTTCAGCAGGAGATGAATTGAATACGCGGACAGAATGGCGATACACACCAAGAGGATTCTGAAACACACAAGAGCAGAGATCTGTCAGGGAAACGTAATTCATCAACTAAACATTTCATGATTTAAATGTATCAGTGGTCTCTTATTCTGATTAAACATGAAAACAGTACCCTATATCTATATAAAAATATAGATATATTAGTAAATTAGAAATGTAATTATATTAACGTGCCATTCTTGTGGCTGCAGTCTTTTTTGTTTTGTTTTTTTCTACTTGCACAAGTTTGGCTATGAGAGACTGGCTTTCCTAGTCCCCCCCCGCCACCCGCCACATAGCACAGGACTGATCCAGGCAGGCGTGTCTTGGATCTGATCATTACGGGCTATTTTTAACCACTCAAATCTGATTTAGGGAGGCTGCGTGTGTATGAGCTCTAATGTACATTCTGACAGATCAGGCTCTGTGCGGTAGCCGTTGTGTGTACAGTATTAAACCCACAACTCACACAGGTGGACAGAGGGAAACAAACACACACACACAAATAGTCAAGCACAGAGCCCATCCCCTCTGCTGCCACTACACATACCTGTCCAAACACAAGCACACACAGACAGATACACACACACCCCTGCAGCCCTACTTCTAGCCTTATAAGGACCCCTTATTGTCAATATCCAATCTGTAGCCACTAAAAAGAACTTTAGCAAATAGTGACTGTAATATTAACTATAAAAGACTATTCTGATTAAATAATGATTATTTATAACATATTATATTGTGTCCAAGAAAGACATTTTTTGCTAGGTGGCTGAGATGCAAGCTACAAAAAATTACATAGTATAATATAGAAAATGAGTAACTTCTACAATATAAAAAAAATAAAACATAGAGGCATTAAAAGCTGTCTCGAAATTGAAGAATTTTGGTATTAGTTTTTAAAACAAGCCATTAAGAAATAGCCCTTTAAAAGAGAGAGGACCAGCCAAAATGACATCAGTTTGCAAAAATCTTTGCAAAAAACTCAAACACACACACACACGTAACAAACAGCCCTGCTCTATACTTGTAACCTCGGGGAGTTTGCATATTTTGCTATACCCAAATACGAAAAATAAATCCCAAGATGCCATAATCCACTTACTACTGTCCTCTTTGCTGTGAGCAAAACTACACAGGCGGACACAAACTCTGACAAATACGGCCAGGCCCAAGCCAAAATAGGAATAGTGTGTTTGGTTTTCATACTCACAAAAACAAAATGATTCCGGTGTTGGACATCGCATACGCCAATCCCAGAATTCCACTGCCCATTATGGCGTTACTGAGGTTAAAGATGGACATGCCAAATGAAGTCTTTCCCTCGAACTGCAATGAGAGGACAGCAGCGGATGTTATACAGACAAATCAATTCATCAACAGCAAAAATATTACTGTGTCTCATTTTGCTAGAGCAAATGCTTGTGACGTGTACATTTCCTAACATATGGCTGAGCATGAGCACTCACATCTGTAAAGTGGAGTTCTTTCTTGGCACCAGTTTTATGTGGGAGAAACTCCTCATGTTCAGCCATGGCATCCAGCCCATCAAACCTACAATGGGAAAGAAAAAAAAATCATTAGTTCGAAAGAGGACTTGAGGGGAAAAAACCCCACAAACAGGCACCAAGGGAGCCACACAAATACTTTAGCTTTTATATTTGGTGGAGAAACATAAAAGTACGAATTACAGACGCTTTTCAATGAACATTTTAATTCCTTGACTTGACATTTACATTTTTATCAGCCATTACTGTTCATTTGAGACTTACCCATCATCCCTGCTGTGTCCATTCATCTTCTGAAGCTCCATCGTGGTTGCTGGGGTTGACAGACTGAGAGACTTTGAAGAAAGATCTACTTTTGCTGGACGGAAAGAATCCTCTTCAAACGTTCACCCGGCTGGAGGCAAAGAGAAAGCAGTTGTTTGATTTTTGAATTCCTTATATAACCCAAATCTCTGTTAATTATGCATGGACAAGGTTGGATGTCAGCTGGGGTGGTTTTTGCACAACAATACAACAATCCTCACACACCGATCTCGCCAACTTTCCATTATTTGTAAGGAATGCAAACAGGGTGACCTCAGCGTGTCTTTAACACATTGCTTCTGTATGCATCACCGTTACTGAGATCTTGTCTTAACTTTTTCAAGTTTAGACCGGATCGCTGTGTGGCTCTTCCAAGAAGCAGAGAGAATTGTGACATACTTGTGTAATGCTTTTATGAGATGGCTGCAAGGTGTTGGCTCTGGTCTACAACACAGTAAATATAGAGTGATGTTCCAGTGGCAGTCAGGCAAAGGCGTTTAAATACTCATGAATGTTATTTGCACTTGAACAGGAGAAAGCCGGGGCACTCACTCACTATACAAAGAGAAAATGCTATGTGGCTTCAAAAGGGCAAACCTATTTATAAAGTCTTGAGACACACACCACTGTAATTTTTCTGCTTGCCAAGGACAACAAGAATGCTGCTTTTTTTCTTTTTTTTTTTTTTTTGGCAATGCAAAAATCCTGGAAACATCCAGATTACTGCGGTGGTCCACAAAATAGGAGGGACACTTTCGGCCATTTAAAGCTTGTGTGACATGAAAGGTTTTAAATAACAAACATTGTCAGAGGACTTATGTTGCTCTAATCTGCTGTGGGCCACACAAAGCTGGCATGGACGAACTCTTTGAACGAGCGTAGGTCTGCGCCCCTGCCACAGAGGTCATGGGATACTTCTCTTTTCTGCGGGTCAGGCTACCCTGACATGCTCGCACTACATTGTGCCATTCCTTAAGAGTTTCACACAACACTGGAAATTTTTGTTGAATTCCCACGCCGGTTACTGATCTGGCCGTTTGACGTGCACTAATCCATACAGTTTTGAGGCTGATAGCAGTGGGCGGCAGAGATAAATAAAGGGTTCTTGTCTAAATGGTGCTATTTAGTCTAAATACAGACTAGCCTTTTCCCGGCATACTGGCCTCTGGTCAAGTTTGGTTGAAGTAACTTTCTTTAGCTACATACCCGGCGACTTTCCCATGGCCCGTTTCCAACACACACACAACCGACGAATCATAGACAAAATGTATTTTGTCATTTAACATTCACAAAAAGACTTTTGATGGTTTGATGGATTAGTTACCCTTCTCTCATTGTAGCAGACAGAATTTACAATACAGCCAAAGCTTTGCATTTTATACTAGGGGAGATAAATAAAGTAGACCAACCTGGTTAACTAGAAACTTGTTCCACATTAGATATTTCACTAATTCTGGGGGCAGCCTTTACGCAATGGAAACAGTAAAAGAGCGGGGGAAAAAAGTAATAAAAACCAAAAAAGTGCTCCTGTACTTTCCATTTTTATACACCCATCTTCCCAAACAACCCAGCCATAATCACGCCTTTAGAAAATGTATTTAGGTATTAAATTAAACAATCTACATAATAATCCTGTCAATGAACAACATATCTGAAGTTACACATTGTAGATATTAATATATCCCTACTATCCAGCAGTGCACACCACATGGCTCTTGTCTGACGCAAGACCAGCTCAGTATTGACAGTTAGCCCTTCCTTTTTCTTCCTCAACATCTACAACACAAGGACACACACAGACACATTTTTCCAACAACTTACCCTGTTGGCAAAGAGCAAGGTATTGTTTTTCTCTCTTCTCTGAATATTGACCGAATAAATCCTTATGTGACTTCACTCAATTTTCTAATCCAATGTTTATATATAGCTTTGCTCTTAGGAGTCTCTCCAAAGCTCCTTGGTAGTGAGGAGAGAAGAGTGAGAGGGAGATTAGAGGCTGGGAGGGAGTGAGCGGGAAATGGGAACACCCATACTTAACCCTTTACTGAACCAGTTACAGGTAGTGTCCTGCTTGAGTAAAGGCTGCAAGGGATCCACTCACCAGGTGTTTACACTGAAAAGGTGTCAACACCTGTAACTAAACAAAGGACATGAATTGCCTGCAGTTTCTAGAGACAGTCTGCCAGTTCAAGGTTTCAGATAAACACAGGAAGCCATCCAATCGACAGGGCTGCTGGCCTGTCTACTGGAGTCTAATCACAATATAATTACAGTAAAAGTACAAATAATAAGGAGGAATGAAATGGGTGTCATCGGAGGTGGGCTTTGTTACAGCATGGGCGGATACTCTCTGACAGTTTGCATCCTGTTACAGTGATGGTAATAAGCTTAGGAGATAAGTGCTTTTTTAAGATTACCCACATGTGATTGTGCTTAAGGGTGGAAACATCGTACATGCTCAAGTTATCAAGAGCTTGATCCAAAACAAACTGACACAAAGGTAGAACAGTAGAAAGGAACAAGTAATGCACCACGGCAAGTTTTACAAGTTTTTTTGTCATAGACAGACGACACAGAAGATACCTCTGTGTTTATACCTCATGTGAGGAGATGTTGCTCTTCACTTCCTGAAAATGGAGGTACAAACATGTGCTCATCTTGTTACGGCTTCACTAAAATGAAAATGTCTTCCACAACTCAGCGGCGATGTTTCAGTTAGCTGATAAAGTTCAACTCAACTGAGATATGAGCACACCCAAGAAACACCCAAATTTCCTTTATCTCACTATGGCCCCGAGCATTTACTGGAAACATGCTTTTCCGTTGTGTAAAGATCTCATCTCATGGTATATCACACAGAGAATATGTCTTTTTTTTCTAAAAAAAAATTTTAAATTTTTATTTATTTAATTTTAATTTTTAGAAAGCTGTACATCCTGATTAAATAAAAAGAAAATATCACATCCACATATCAGTAAATCTTTCAGACCATTGGAAGCAGTTTATAAGCAAAATATCACAATCATGGTTTGTGCAGATTGGGTGTATTTAAAACAAGATGAGGGGCTACTTCAGTAAAAAAAAAAATCAGGAAAAAAATCAGAACAAAATACGTAACGTATGAGATTACATACTTACAGCTCTGTGCTATGGACAATGCCAGCAGGTCACAAAAGAGACAGACTGAGAAAGAGAGCATACGTGTACCCTCAGCTGAAAGGTTAAAGCACAAACTAGCTGAAAAGATTTATTCATTCCTACTGTTAGCATGCAGTATTTATCAGTAGAGATCATGATCACAAGTTTCTTAGATATGTCTACACAAATATGAATGGGAAATTGTGTCGTGGTCCATATGCTGGCCTGGAGGCTCTTATGGGGTACTCACCTCTCTGGAAGCAGTCAGACAGATGGATGTCTTCAGTCTAGACAAAAGTAACAAGGTTAAAGTTATGACTTGTTGGCTGGTTCAAATCCAAAATCTGCTTTTTAAAGAGCCATGAGGTTCTCTTCAGCTGTGTGAGGAGAGAAAAAAATGGGGGAAGGAGGGAGAGAGTAATTGCGCGCGCGCGCGCTAAGAAATTTCCTGCCAGGTCACAAGCCAAGCCACTCCCTGTTTCTACAGACTGCTCAGGCCACACGTGGAGCTCTGTCTCTTTATGAAATATATGTAATCTAATTGTACACATGTGGACACTGTCAGCAGTGATCTTAGTGTTTTACCACAGCAGCATTTTGGATTATTCCAGCAGTGTATCTGATGAAATGTAATCCTAAAGTTGAGAGATAAAAAAAGAATATGGTTAGAAATGGTTATTGGCTGACATTACAGTGGTTATACTGTGGCTGTACAGCTGCTAGTGTCAACAAAATGTGTTGCTGTGGAAAGTTACTTTTAATTTCTTCTCCGAGCTTCAGCTTTTTGTCATCAGCTTACTTCCACCTTCTAGTGGAAGCAAACTCTAAGGTAAGAGAAAAAGATCAGTGAATATTAATATAACCAACAACAGCATCCAGATGTCACAATTAAAGATTCAATCTGTTCCCAAAATAACTGACATCTCAGACTGTCAAAATCCATGTGATGTGAGGCACTTTCCCTTCTTTTTATACAGTATAAAGTAATGAGAACAAGTAGGACTACAACTATGATTTCAGTTATCAATTAATTTGAGTTTACAACAATATAAAACATATAAATTTACAAATCCTCACATTTGATTTGGAGGATATTTAGCATTTTTTGCTAGATAAATTATTATAAAAACAGCAGAATAATAAATCTATTGATTACACTACTGTTTCAGCACAGAGGAGAAATAAAACCAAACTCAAAGTATTGGAAAAATATCGTTTTAATATTTATCTTGAAAAAAAAAAATTAAGATCTGTCAACATCCGTGTAGTAGTTTTACAAAAGTAGTTGTAGCTCAAGGTTTAACAGATGATTCAGGAAAAACAACTTTTGGTCCCTACAGCTAACATGTCACTTCCCCTTGTCAACCCATGCAAAGAAATTACACCGAGCCTCAGGGTTGGAGGCATGTCCCTGAGGCCGAGCGCACACAAAGAACTGTTTGCCCATGTTTGGCCCCTCCTTTTTCACAGTACGAAGCACACAGGGTTCCCCGTGGACCTTGCAGCGGGGTGGTGGAGGAGGTCCATGAAGCACTGACTTCCAAAACACTAACGATGACCCCTTTCTGGCCTCTGAGCGTCCCACACCGATCTGTGGGGTTAAATGTTTTGTCTTCACCTGTTTGTCATTTTCCTCTGTAGTGCTGCTGGTGCACAGCGATGGGGAACCATCACAGACACGCTCAGTGTCTTCAGCGAGCTGTAGAGATGTAGCTGAGGACATGTCCTCTCTTATTGTGGATGCTGTTTGGGAGTTTTGTGTTGAGGTAAGTTCATCCAGGCCAAGTGTTTTGTCAGATTGCCTGACAGAGGGTTCGGTAAGGGGAACATCTGTGAGTTTGGGTTTGAAAAAGGAAAGGAGGCTGCCCTGCGGCTTTGAAGAAGTCTTTTCTGTCTTAGTCTTTTTCCCCTTTGGGGCAACAGAGTCTGATGTTAATAACCGCTTTTTACCGGGGACATTTCCAGCTCCAAATGGGTTCAAATTCTCCCTCCTTTCCTCCTCCTCTTGAGATCCAGGTATTTCATCCCTCTGCTCTGACTGAAGAGGTTTTTGGTCCACCTTAACAAGGAAGCGGGAGAGTTTCTGCTGCTTGCCAGCGAACTCTGGCAAGTAGCGAGTACACAAGGGAGGAGGCTTGGAGCTAGGCAGCAGAGAGCAGCTCAGTCGCCCCCACACAGGGCAGTGGTCTGACCCCTCCACCTCGGGCATGATGTCTGCTGCCACAAACTGTTCCCAGGCTAGCTTGCAATCAGCGAATATGTAGTCAATGCGCGTGCCATAGTTGGTCTGGCGCGCTCCAGTGAGAGTAGACCAACATGTGAAGGCGCTGGTGCGAGTGGGGTGGAAAAAGCGAAAGGTATCCACAAATTTGCCGCTGTGGATGGGATCCGTTGAGGTTACCTCAGATTCTTCATCTGGCTCCTCCTCATTTCTTTCCTCTTCTTCTCCGCCACCATGCAGGAAGCTATTCAGCCATTTCCTCCCAGGGTTTTCACTAAAATCATCCTATGTGATGAGAAAAACAAAGTAGGTGGTGTTCCATTATTATAAACTTTACATATTTGGCAGCAACATAATCCTGCCATTGTTTATGTGATGTCCATTAATCCAAATATCAAAGGAATAATAATTTGACATTTTGGAAGACACTCATTTGCTTTTTTATTGCAATCAATACCACTTTCGTGTCTGTTTGTTAAAGGTGAAGCTACAGCTAGGAGACCATTATCCTAGCTCAAGGGGAAACAGCTCACCAGTATACACTGAAACTTTTTTTTTCCACTTCTATTTTTGTATGGATTAAACCCATGAAATATAACTTGCTTGAAAAGCGCTGATGGCTTGATTTAGTTAGCTTTTGTTGGTATCAATCTTTTCACCTAATTCTCAGAAAGATATCAAATAAGCACTTTCCCAAAAGGAACAGGCAAAACATTCATATGAAAATATTAAACTTACGTTATCACTGGGGTCACAGTGGTCTATGGGCCGGTGAGATGTGTTTATATCTCCTAAAACAATCACATGGCTGAAAAATATAAGAGAAAAAACACACGTCACATATGTCATATCTGTGTCACTACAAATCAACAAATTACTATATAATGTTTCTTTTACCACATTGTAAACTGCTTTAACTTTCAGCGAATTTTATTGACTCATGAGGTGAAACATATATTACATATATTAAAATGCAGAAACATATATTAAAATGCAGAAACGGGAAGGTTCACATGTGCCATCGCTCAAGCTCAAATATACAACAGCCGTGAGTCCGATAGTGAAAACGTCTGTGGTAAAAGCAGGATACATCTGTGTCTCATTATATAATTTTTTCAGTTTGCGGAAGCTTTTCTGATCTCTCACCTCCCATCTTTCAGTATAGCTTCAGCCCGACGCTGCAGCAGCTTGTAGAACTGCAGTTTGAACTGTTTTCGCTCCGGCTTCTCAGGGTCAGCACGTGGACAGTACACGTTGATCACAGTAATAGTTTTCTCTTTGCCCTGACACCTGTGGGGAGCATAGACAGTATACAAACAGAGATAAACACCCAACACAGCACGTGTAACATGTTTCATTAAGGAAACCTCAAACTTTTCTCTCTTACATGACTCTGTGCTGTGTGATAACGGCTCGTCCCTCATTGTCCAAGAGCTGCAGCTCCTCACTGCAGAACTCATTCTGGTCACCGTAACATCCGACAGCCCCTTCGTGGTTGGTCAGCAGACCTGTGAGACCCTCCTCAGCAGCATATGGAGCGGCACTGTCTTTGCAGTAGGTGGCAACCCCTGTGCATGTCAGGAATCAGTTTGGAGAGTAAGTAGTGTGTCAGCAGCAGCTATGGAGCAGTGTGACAACGAGCAGAGGTATTCAAATGGATATTCTGTTCATCTTATATTTAAGTGTGCATTTTTGTCTAGGTAAAGCACATGTAATTGGAAAAGCAAACAAAAAAAAAAAAAAAATCAGTGCTGTCATGGCTCAAAGGCACTAAATGAACTGCTATAACAGTGTACTGAACCTGAATAGCCGCTGCGTCCTCGACTGAAGCTGAAATAGGAGTTATAGCCGTCAACAACAGCAGTCCTTTCATCCAGCAAGTCTCCTGTTTGGGAGAAAAAAAATCCTTTTTTAAATTTAATCCCGTTCTTAACAACACTCAGCGGCGCGTTACATCCCACACGACAGCCCCGCGTTTTCCCTTCTTTCCACTGAACCACTTACTTGTCACTTTCGTCTCTTGGACACAGATGATGTCTGCGTCCAGTGAATCAAGAGTCTTTTTAATGCCCCCCCTGAAGCCCCTTATGCCATTTACGTTCCAGGTGACGATCTTCATTGTGCTACTCCTGCAAAGCCAATCGGCACACCCGGAAGTAAAAAGGAAGAAGAAAAGTACGAGCGGAAGTGAATATCTCCACTAACCTTTCCTTAATTCTCGCATATTTGCTGTTTGTAGATTAAATAAATATATTTCATTAATTTTTTAATTATTTTACATAGATGTGAAATTCCGCACACACCCTAAAACATTAAATAAAGATAGATTTCCTGCTGTGGTTGCGCGGCGCCGTGTCCTGTCTCGAGGGGGTGATCGTGCTTCACGTTTTTCGGCGCGCTTTTGACACCGGGAGCTCGCGCACAGCGGAACAGGAGAGCCGGGCGCGAGGACGGGAGAAGCGGCAGCTGCTCGGCAACCTGGGCCGGCACCCCTGGATACTGTCGCCCTTAGCAACCGTATTTCACCGACACCCAACCCGCCGCCCCACCGAGAGAAGCGCGGAGTTGCGTTGATATCACCGGGGAGCCCCGTCCGTGACTAAACCTGAGGGTGAGTAGCGAGTCCGGCTAAACGGCTGCTAGCTAATTAGCTCGTCTGACAGGATCCGACCGACGCAGGAGAGGTCCGGTAATCGATACCGCCGAGCCGAGTGAAAAATTTAGCTCACTGATTACGAAGCTACGGAGCGAGCCAGCTAAATAATTTCGAGCTCCTCGGTGGCACCGCGGTGTCGTTTTCCGTCTACATCGGGCTGCTCTCGCTAGCTGTCCGGCCGCATCCCGTTCCCAGTCCGGGTGTCGTCTCAGATTTTATCCATGTCAGAGTGTTTTCAACCCACATTAGGATCCTGAATTACTTAGGAAACAAGGAGGAGGGGGGCATGTTGGCTGCAAGTATATTTACAGTACACACACTACATTCAGCAGGCAGCTCATGGTCTCTTAGGAGCAGATGTTTACGGAATGCTTCATTTGGCACCGGGCAGTGTTTCCATCTTGGGTCAAAGAAGAGGATACGAGGAAATTGGGGTGGGCGATGACGACCATGCCCCACCCAGTCAATACGGGTCGTCAAAGTAACGATAATCCAAATGATTTCCACTGCTACTGTGTGGAGGACACTTCAGGCAGCTGTCCTAACCTGTGTAGCTAACATTAGCGATAGGTTTTATTTTGAAAGGATGTAAGGTGGCTGATGTTGAGTAAAAGTGGCGTCAAGATTTTTGGTTTATTAGTGACAGCGTGTGAATTGTGATGATTTTCAAGAACCAGCTGTGACTGTCCTTTAATACCATGGGCTAGTAAGTGCCTGTTGAAAAAGGTCAACAGCAGCATTGTGCCAGTTGTAGGTGAGAGTTGAACCAGTCTTGCTGGTATTCACAGGTAATGTGTGTTTGCAGCCTACTTCAGTTGGGTAATTAATGGCTTTGGGTTTGTCTAGTGGCCTTTTGAGCTCAGAGTGGTTTCCCACACACACCAGTCCTGAAGTTAATCTCGCCCTTTGCAGTTTGCTCAATTGGTGTCACAATAAGATTTATATAAAAGCTCTCAGCCACCCTGGCTATCTTTCTAAGTAGTTTACATAACACTGATCTTTGTGTTTTGCTCTTTTGTAGCGTGGAGTAATGAGAGTGGGGGAGTGAAGGAGGAGGCAGGTGTCCCAGTACGACATTGGCAGACGAGTGGGAGGCCAGGCAAGGATGCTGGAGGCGGATGCAGACCCGGCAGGTCAAGCAGGGGAGGCAGAGGAGATGGGAACCGGAGACTTGAAGGCCGAAGTGATGCGGCTGACCCTGGAACTCCAGGAGGCCACAGAGGAGAAGCTGCAGGCAGCCCGCTATGGCCTGGTGGTCCTGGAGGAAAGTGCTGCTCTCAAGATGAAACACAGGCAGCTGGAAGAGGAGCATGAGGCCCTCAAAGGGGAGCTGCAGCAGCTCAAAGAGGTAGGAACACCCAAAGGCCTTTTTGTTGTATTTCAATAAATTCTCATTCCCCCACTGTTCCAAGTGTTATTTTCCAAAAACACACTAATGCTTTGTGATCCTGTTTTTTTTTTTTTTGCTGCACATTTCCTTTGCACAGTACTCATTAGATTTCTTTGCCTTCCATAAATGCCTCTTTTGATTGAACATAAAACTGCATTTCCTATGTTTTACCTGGTTATTAGATTTCACTTTTTTCCTCAGTGTTGAAAGATAATTACAGCACAGATGAACACAACAAAGGTTGTGATTGTTTTTATATATGAAAAAATATGTAAGCAAATGAAATAAACTGTTGCATTATTTTACAAAGAAGTCTGAATGGAACAGTATTATCATTCCTTTTATTGTTTCACCTGTGTTTCATTGTACAAAAATGGTATTGGTGACCTGCATTCAAATAACACTGCAAAATGGAAATGTCAAAATTCAAATGGACTGACATTTTACAAAGACACAATCTCTCTATCAGTGCTGCTCATTTTGATTTTATTGCTGAGGAGCAGTCTCGCAGTGTGTCGAGCAGTCCCATAAGGATACCATTGTTGTCGCTTTATGTGCACCAGTGACCTATGACTTGAATTTGATTGCTCATCTTCTCACTGCTTTTGGTAACTCTGACATTCAGCAGCCACAGTAACAGTTCTGTTATTGCTGTGGCCTTGTTTTATACTTTCAACGAAGAGGCGTGTGATTGCAGGCTGAGTCAGTTTTGCTCTCGTATGTCATCTGATGCTCATGGCGTCAGAGGGAGAGAAGACTGTTTAGTGATTCGGGCATCATCCATTGCCAATTAGTCAGCATGTCCAGTGCTTTTAACATTTTAGATTTTCTCTGTTCAACTTTGATACTTAACTGCATAGCATTAAGGATTAAATTAGCTTGGCGCCGGATAATCAAGATAAATAAATAGATTACATAGATTAGACCAATATGTCAAAGCTCAGATTATAACGTAATCCATGCATTTAAGAAATGTGATATATGCCTCTCATTGCCTTCTTAATATTATAAACGAACTATATTTTTCTCAGTGTCTTTTCTTTTAATAATTAACCATTGTGCAGTAAAATTGAAAACAACTCTATAACAGTTTATACAAGTGAAGTATACTTAATATATTTCCTGACAGCTGAGAGCTACAGTTCCTCTTTTGCACAAAGGTCCATTTTGTGGAAATCTTTATTCAAGATCTTATCCTCATGCCTACGCTGGCATAGTGCCGGAAGAGTGCTTTGTGAGGGGTTAATATTGTTTCTTTATTGTAAACTTTGAAACAAATGCACCAGATGGGCATTGAATGTAGTTAGTAATGATGGAACAGCCTTTTAAAAACCGATTTATGTCAGAAGGTAATCCCTTTCAATTCAATCCTGTCATGTGGGTAGATTTTTGGTTTGCAATTTTTCCATCCACCTGTTTAGATTGAGTGAGAAAAAAATATCTAAAATCTTGCTTACAGGCAGTTGGATATTTATCAATAAATGTGTGCCAAAAATAACACACATAAGTGGTCCATCCTGATGTTTTATAACTACATATGAAGCAAAGCTCTTTAAATCTTAAAGGACGTAGTGGTACAGAATTCCAGCTATTTTTTATAATCTGCATAAACCTCACGTCTTGGCCGTTCAGCCACCAAAGCTTTGGCAGGGTTGTAACAAAGCACAGCGGACTCATGTGTTGTGTATTAGCATCATTATATAACCACACCACGATGTGTGTTTAGTAGCATGTTCATTATATGTAACACCTTATTACACTATTACACTACAGTCATTTCATCTGCAGGCGTTGATGCATAATGTGTCATGGTTACTGACTTTTAGCCAGCTGTGAAGAAATCCATGCTACTACAGCGTTAGGCGTGCTGTATTAGACTTATTTTGTCACATCGGCTAGAAAAAGAGTGCTGAACAGAGTGTGCAAGCTAAGGCCGAAGGTGTCTTGTTACCAAACCACAACAACCAGGTTTAAGGCGATGGTTGTCACTGAAGCCCCATTTCTCTCCTCCTTTGTTAGATATGTCTACATTTTTTGTATTTGTATAAGGAGCACAGCGTGAATGCTCTTGCCTTTCCACACAGCAAATGTTGTTCCAATGTGTAAGATTCCTCAGCCTGCTTCATGCTGTAAGTTTTGCCCTTTCTTAACCCTTTTTGTTTGTCTGAAGGCATTTGCAGATTCTGTGAGCAGCCAGAAACGTGCAGCTGCTGATGGAGAGTGCCGGGAGGAGAGCTTACTGCAGGAGACGGCCACTAAAGAGGCTGCCATGGCAACCCGCATAGAGGAAGTCCAGGCAGAGCTCAAGCAAGCACGCCTTGCTCTGAGCAATGCCCATGCGGAGATCGATAGACTTGGGGTGTGCTCCACACAGCTAAAGAAGGTGTGGCGACTCACTCAATACAACTGTTGTGTATACTATCAGTCCCTGTCTTGTCATGATACATAGGATGAAATCCTAAATCACTGGAAGATATATTAGCGGTGTAGCTTCATCCCCAAAGTAAAAATAACATGCACAGCATGAAATTGCAAATTGTGGGGTTTTGTGCTATGTCCTTATTTGACAGTGGGTTTTGTTCTACAGGAGTGTGAATGCCTGGAGGCTGAAAAGGGCCACATGAGGGATGAAATGAAGGAATATAAAATACGTGAGATGCGCCAGTTGCAGGACAATGGTGAGCTAGAAGATGAGAACATATCTCTGCAAAAGCAGGTGTCTGTGCTCAAGGAAAACCAGGTCAGTTAACACTACAACTTGACTTAATACATATAAGTTTTATTAACTACTGCCTACAATTGTTGTGAAATGGATGGATGATGGATGGATGAAGGATAAAAAATGTGGTTATCCAGAATGAGTAATTACTTATCTATAGATATATGCAGCTAAATGGAAAAAAATGCATTAATATGTATGCAGTATGCAGCAAACTTCTAATCTCCCGCACATGTTGGTTGACATAATTACACAGCTGGGATATAAATTGGTCAGTGTTTGAGAGACTGAAGAAAATTTAATTAATTCCCAGTATAAATATTTCATGGGCAATATGCAGCATGACATAAAGAAATGCTTAAAGTAACCAGGAGACCTACGTCAACCATGCTTCGGTGTTGCAATTTCAGTTATTGTGGGACGCTCAGTTTCAGAGAATATTCAACTTCTGCACGACTTTAAATGGATTGAGAAATTATCAGTTAATTTAATCAATGTAAATAATCAAGTAACAGTCAGCAGCTAACAGACCAGATAAGCTAATGGGTGAGATTATTTTGAAAAGGCAGCATTTAGTCAGAATGGAGAATTCTCTGAATTTACCACGAAGTTGAAGGCCGCATCACCTCGGCCTTCAAGCTACTGAATATCTGACACGGCATGCATGCTTAGTTCGCTTGCTCACTTTATGGTTAATATCATTCATAACAATAACCAACAAACTTAAAGTTCCAAGTGAAGTTATTTACTTTCTGCACGACATGTATGTTTCACTGTAATTCTGTGTCAATGCAACATTAAAACTTCCCAAAATTCAACCTAAGAACATTTTCAAAGCATAAGCTTTCTTTTCACAGTTTCTGTTATGTCACTATGCTCTGTGTGTTCAAAAATCCAGCATGATAAAGAGTCCTCAGTGTTCTTGTGGGATGTTATATTATGTAGTTATGTGGAATTCATCGTTTAGATTCCTACGGGTGTGAGACAAGTGCTTCAGAGTGCAGATGGACTCTTTGTGTTTGTTGCAGCTCTGCCAAGACAAACTGTCCATGACTAGTTCTAAATGAGGCTGAGGTTTGTTAGTGTGTTCATGATCCGTTAGCTCACTTTTAGATAAAAACCTTGTCTTGCCTTTAGTCTCTGATGTCAAAAATGCTTTTTCTGTTTTTTCATATGAAAGCCCTAAATGTACCGTAATGTCTCACAACATCAGTTCTAATGTTATGGACATCTGTTGTGTATACTGTATGTAAACTTTAGTAAGACAACTAAATGGGCCAACTAGATGGAAATGCTATCTTCATTATTATTAAGAAAATGTATAGGACTTAAACTCTACACCAGTGCGAGGAACTGTACATACCATTTCCAAGAGAAACTAAAATTGGTGGTCACCGTGGAGTCATCACCAGTGAAGTTTACATACCCAAGGTGTGTGACTGTAACACTATTGTTCTGAATGCAGTGGCGGGTATGTACCAGTGCATTTGCATGTAGGGGTAAGAATGTGTTGCGTAATAGAAGATAGAATTAAAAAAGGCCATCTGGTTGTGCTCAAATTTCAGGTTGAGTTTGAATCAATAAAGCTGGAGCTGACCCAGAAGAACGAGGAGCAGGAGGAGCTGCGAGCTCAGCTGGATGAGGCGGCGAGGCTGAGGGAGATCGCAGAGAGGCAGCTGGATGAGGCCCTGGAAGCCCTGAAGGAGGAGAGGGAGCAGAAGAACAGTCTGCGGCGAGAGCTCTCTGCCCTGACCCTTAACCCCTTTGATTCAGTGGGGAACCTGGAGCTCCACTTGGAGCAGCTGGATGACAGCCAGGAGGAGGGCCAGGGGGGAGAAGGAGAAGGTGAGGGAGAGGACCAGGACAGTGGCTTTAATAATGGTCCTGGGTCTGCTCCCGGTTCTGCTAACCCTCCTCACTTGGGGGGCTCCAAAAGTAATGGCCTCATCCGTCGCTACTCCACTCCGCGCAACAGTGACGTATTCCTGCGTGCTCCAGCCTCCGGACTGGTGTCAGACCTGCTGAGTGAGCTACATTTTTCAGACAGTCAGAAACTAAAACAGCAACTCTTACAGGTAGGCTACAGAACAATGTGTGCCACTCATTATTGTAATGTACTTACAAAACATAGTGAAAAATTATGTTGCCTTGCAGATAAATAATATTAAAATGCTTTTATTCCCTTGTTAGCTTGAACTGCCTGGGAAATTTTATTGCATTCTGCCTGTTTGTTTTGTTATGGGATGTCTTGCGTAGCAAGGCGACAATTTAGGGTTTGCATGAAGACACAGGGAACACAGCGTATATTGAAATTCTTCTGATTCATATAACTGCATTTATATTTAGATAAAGCGTCCTAATCGGGCTAACAGAGCGAGGCTTTCATATGTATAGGGTTGTGCTTCTAAACTGATGACAGGGATGTCTGCCATTTCCTGTTTAAGACCACATCCGCTGTATGTCGGTGAAGAAATGTGCCCTCCATAGTAATAAAAACCACTTTGTACCGCATAGTATCAGCTATTTCAGCAAGGACATTACTCTCACCTGATACAGTTCTGCTTCACAAATAAAGGGTACTTAAGAAAATTAAGGAAGTCTTGAACAGTCATCCCTCTCTGTCTGGAGGAAATCTATTATTCATGATGCACTTAAATTGGGGGTTGGGTTAGCAAGCTCCTAACAACCAGATGTTGGGAGTGTGGAGCTGAATGGGGTCAGCCACTGATTACATAAAAAATGTATGTGTAACTGGGGTTGGGGGAGAAATTTGTGTTACAGAGGACTCCTTTTGTCTCTGCCAATCACTATTGGAGTGGCTTATAATTGAAATGGATGATTATTATAAATTTTATTATAAAATTATATAAACTGTTGCCTTACTTAAAACAACAGACAGCTTTAAGTCATTCTGAGCAACTTAAGCATATATGTTATATACATAAGTTAATACCTTCCAAGATCTTCATTTTTTGTGTTTGTTTGTGTACCCAGGCAGAACGAGAGAAGTCTAGTCTGGTTAGCAAAGTGGAGGAACTGCAGATGCAGCTGGTTATGTCCAAACAGGCACTCAGTCAGCAAGAGGACAAGGTTGGATCTCTCACCCAACAGCTGGAAGCGGTACAGAGCAGCCAGCAGCAAAACCAGGAGGCAGACAACAAGGGAGACAATGAGACAGCGAATGGCGAAGGCGGGAATGCGGTCTTTGACTATGAGGTAGACATCAAGAGCAAGGAGGTGCTGGAGGCTCGCATGCGCTCAGCCAGTGAAGAGCTCCTGAAGCTGCGAGATGAACTGTCTCAGGCGGGAACTCGTTACAACACCCTGGAGCAGCGGTACAAGCAGGAGAAGGATCGCTGGAGAGCGGAGGCCCAGGAGCTGGCCGACAAGATCCGTCAGTGCATCAAGTCCAGCAAGCAAGACCAGGAGCGCATCAGTGAGCTGGAGAAGGAGATCGGGGCCACGCGGAAAGTGGCAATCGATTCAGAGGGGCACTTGAGCGTTGCCCAGGAAGAGCTGCTGGCCTTCTCCGAGGAGCTCTCCAACCTCTATCACCACATCTGCGTGTGCAACAACATAACACCCAAACGAGTCACCCTGGACTATTATCGCGATGGTGCCAGGGCGAGTGGCGGAGGAGGCAGCGCACGAAGATACATCTACCCCCAGCACAAGCCGCGAGGCAATGACATGTTTATCTCCAAAGCTGCAGCACTTCAGTTTATGGGGGAGGTGGACAGTGCCGGAACCAGCAGTCCAGAGTCCCCTAACTGCCCTGGATCCCCCACCCTGGATTTCAGGGACCCTTCCAACGTCCGCAACTTGGTAGCTGTCATCCGTTGCCAGATCAAACACCTCCGGGTAAGCACACTGCTTAGCACATACAGTGTGTGTGTGTGTTAATTGTAGTACTACATTTCTAGTACTTGATTGTTTTTTAACTGGATGTTATGACCAGCACAGTGTCTTCAGCTCCTTCACTGCAGCTCGATCACTGACAGTCAGACTTTTGTTTTGTGTTGTGTGAAGGCCTTTCCTCCTCCACAAACTTACCTAACACTCAGCTCAATCTGTTAAATGTTGTTCAGCAACTCTCGTGTCTGATCACGTCCAACACCTGGTGTAGGCCTTGTTGACACGTGTGTTTGTGTTTGAATGGATTGGATTATGAGGGGGTCAAAGTTGAGTTGTACATAGAATCCTTTCAGAAAACAGTAGTGTCTGGAAGGCTTTGCTCTTAGTTTCAAACAAATATAGTTGCTCCTTTACATTTCTGACTATTCATGTCAAAGATGTACACTTACGATGTTGAAAAACCTGATATAATTTTCAAATATTTTATATGGATCTATTGTTATTAATGTGATATTTATCTATACTGTATATTTTAAACACACAACATACAATTAAATCCTGTAAGAGTTTTTCCACGCTACATAATTTGTCAGTGAAACAAACTCATTTGAACTCACTTTCATGACCAACCATGTTTGTGTTCTCTCAGGTGGCGGTGGACCTCTGTCGTCAGCGGGGCGCAATGCCTTACTCAGGGTTGAGCAGCGCCGGAGAGGCTGAGCGGGATGCAGAAAGCCTTCTGGAAGAAGTGCTGAAACTCAAGTCACTTCTTAGCACCAAGAGAGAACAGATCGCTACCCTCAGGACTGTCCTCAAGGCTAACAAACAGGTAGGTCACAGCAAGCAGGGGCTCTGCTACCCCTTTTATCTCTTTGTACCACTTTAAAACATCAAAACACTTTAGTGAGGGTCTTTCCACAATGTTTAAGGTTTATTATTTTGCCTCTCATTTAAAAAAAAGTTGTCACACGTTTGTCCGTTTTGGCTTACTATGAGAGGCCTCATTAGTTTTTCAGCATGTACAAAAAATCCTGAGAACAGCTCTTGGTACATAGAGAGATATCGGCTGTTGTGAAATGTAGTGTTTTTTCACTTGCCAATATTTTTTACCCACTACTGATAAAGACCTAACCAAATTCAGCATTTTAATATTGACTACAGGTTAAATATTTCTTAACCTATGGTAAGAGAGTGAGCCTCCACCGTTATCCAAACCTAATCTCAGCATAAGCAATATGGTCGACCTGTGTCATCAGTGCCTTGTCTAGACAGTTCCTTGGGCTTACATGGTCTCGCACCTAGAGTACAGTATGGTGTTGCACTCCTCAGAGGTTGAAGTCTTCCTCCCCTCCCTGTTCCCATGTCTCAAGCACTGCGTGACCTCCTTCTGTCCGTCCCTGTAGCTGTCACTCTCCCTTTTACGCACACACATATAAACGCTCAAGGTAATCTGTTTGGCAGGGCTGTGCTCACACACAGCGGTTTACCTTCTCAAGTCTGATTTCTATCCATCGCTATGTTGGCCCATCCGTTTGTTCCTCTGACGTAATCTGCGTATTTACACGTGAGGCCTTTGCATCTACGATGGCATTCACACTTATGTAAAAGGTACATTAGGAACTTGGCTTCGGTCTTCAGCTGTGTGTCCTTTGACAGAAAGACTCATGGTACTGTTTTCATATGATCCTTTTTATCAAACCAATGTTTTTTTGTTGACCTTTCAAGCTATGATACAGTTTGCTCCTAACAGAGGACTTATTGTAGTCACATGAAACAGGTATTCATCAGGTATTTGCCACTAAAATCTAGAACAGTGTAAAATGTACATCACATTAGATGGTGTTTCCCACTCTGCAGCAGGAGTAGTCCCTAGCCCCAGTTCGGTCCTCTCATGTATTAGCATGCATTCAAGTAACAGAAGCAAGCACTGATTTCCCTACAAGATAATTAACCTGTAATGTTCGAGGAACCCAGAAGGTTGTTTGAGAACACTTCATGTTGTTCTTCCTATTGAACTGTATTTTCAGACTCCCCAAAGACACTTCTAACCGTCTAGATGAAAAATGTCTGCTGAGTGAATGGTCTCCCAAGTTACACCTCTGTTTCTTAAATCAAAACAAAGAGGGCAGCCTGCCAGCTACCTGGATATAAAACAGAATCCGACTTGGGAATAGGTTAAAAATCTTTTTCATCATACAGCGGGCAGAATTTGTTTTCACTTGGATTGTTATCAGAGTCTTTGAGGGTTGTAAAAATGTCAGGAGTGTTTTTAAATGGCCTGCTGTGTTTTTCAAACGGTTAGTTATCTTTTAAAGAAACTGATGATTACCTGATTACCTCTGTGGTGCTGTCAGTTTGAAAAGAGTGTATGAACATAGAAATTATTCATGATAATCTGCATTTTTAGCACCCCACTTCCATTACTACTAGAAAATAGTAAGGGGAATGATGGTGCTACAGTAGCATATAATGGTGTCTTTTTTTTTTATTATTTATTTATTTTTGGGCAATGCAGACTGCAGAGTTGGCCCTGTCCAATCTGAAAACTAAGTATGAGACAGAGAAGAGTGTGGTGTCTGAGGCCATGATGAAGCTGCGGAACGAGCTCAAAGCCTTGAAGGAGGACGCCGCCACCTTCTCCTCACTCCGAGTCATGTTTGCCAGTCGGTAAGATAAAAAAAGCATCATATTTAACAGTGTTTAAAAGAAAAAAAGACTTGTTGATTGGCTCTGAATGTCTGGTCTCTGTCTCTTTTCCACTCCCCCTAATGCTTAGTAATGGTGCTGTTGTTGTGGTACAGCTTTTGCTACCAGTCATGTAATAAGCTTACCATGCTTGTTACGCGTGTGGACAATCCACTGGTTCACGTGAAGATTATGAACCACATGCTCTGCCCTGTGCCGACGGGGGAGGTGGCAAGGACAGATTTGTCCCATCAAGCCAGGTCACCTTAGGGAAGGAGAGGATGGGAACATGCAGTCAAGGGTTAAACTAACTGACCACAACACTTCACTCACTAATCACTAACCTCTTCTGATCTCATGGCATGAATAATTGTTTGGAGGAGTGATTTTTGTATTGAATTGGATTGATGAGTGAACTAATATTTTTTCCCTTGGCTTTTTTTTTTAAATGGACAGCAGAGAGGATTTCATTATTATTTATAATTAATTGCCAGAGAAGCTTCTTGGACATGTATTACCTGTCTAGACACTCTCCAGACAGTTATGAGCTGGCATTTGATTATCCTTAAGAAGGATTGGAAAACAGACTGTGGTCAAGGACTACTATGGGCCTTTGCAACAGCCTAAAGATTACAGCTTAAACAGATCCTCTAGTTTGTAATTACGTTTTGTGGTGCCATCAGGTGGATAGCTGGAGGAACTACGTTTCTACAGTATATTATGATTCACATGCACTCTCTTTTCTTTCTCTGGAGATTATTATTAATAGTAGTGGTACATTTATTATGAAATTAATGAATTGCTCATATTATTGAAATTATAGAAAGATTTATTTTGACAGCGGCTTTTAAATTAATAATTTAATTTAATTTAAATAATATAAATTACAAAATCGGCAATCCAAGTAACATAACTAGTGTGAAGAAATAACTGTGTGCTTTGGTAACTTGTGACTGTATTTTTAATTATTATTTTGTATACTTTAGTCCTAGTTTGGTCACAGGGGCGTTTAAAGTTTGTGTCTGCCACACTGTAAGTTGTGTTTAGCATGTTTGATGTGTGTCTCTAACTTTATGCTTTAATTTGTTCTCGCCTGCTTGTGCATGCTGCATCGTTTCATTGTGTCTGCGTCTCTCAGGTGTGACCAGTATGTCACCCAGTTGGATGAGATGCAGAGGCAGCTGGCGGCAGCCGAGGATGAGAAGAAGACCCTGAATTCTCTGCTGCGCATGGCCATACAGCAGAAACTGGCTCTCACTCAGCGCTTGGAGGACCTGGAGGCCCCTCTGTCTCCGCACAGCTTAAACAGCAGCCCCCGCCGCTCCCGGGCCAAAGAGCTGGCCAACAAGTCAGGCCGAGCCCCACGGAGCCCCCGAGGAAGTCCAGGGCGGCCCACGCTGAGGAGCAGTCCGCGGGCTAGCCCGGTTCTCGGCAGCAGCGTACCGGCCATGGCCACGCACCACCTGCGAAGTCTAACCCGAAGCCTCCACACGAGCCCCGTAAGAACCCCTCTCTCTCTTTGTCCTGACAGTCCCATCCAGACAAGCAGCCAGTCTCACAGAGGCAAAGCTCTCCCACGAGATGCTACCTTCATTAGAAGTCGTAGCGTGAGTGATGTTTATAACGCAGAGTTGAGTCCTGCCTGCTCCTCAACGCGTAAAGGCTCCACCAGCTCTTTAAACACTGAGGTAATGGTCAAAACACAAGCCAGTGATTCAAGAAAAGGTTTGTCAGACCGGAGAGCTTCAGTCCCTGCACGTCAGGACACCTTCATTACAACTCGTGTTGTGCCTGCCTCTTCCAGCAAACTGAAGTCTTCTTTGTTTTCGTCACCCACAGAAAATCTAACCTCTTCTAAAGCTTTGTGTGTGTATCCTAACACATCTGAAGCATGGGGTGAGCGTAAACAAAAGCCTGATCTAAAACCACGCTTAGATACTTCTGTAAGGAGAAAACAGTCGGGTCCCAGGTCTAACTCTGTGCAGGCAGCAGCTTCATGCCATAACACTTTTCAGTCAGACTCTGCCTCTTCTCAGTCGAGCGCTAAATATTCAGGGGCCCCGCCGACCCCTCCTGTCGCTGTTCACAATCAACCTGGTAAGACCAGAATGAGTGGCATCTGTAGAGAGTCTAGGCGTAGATTATCCGCCTCCACAGGTAGAACCACTGAGGAATCGCACATTAATATCGGTAAGAGCTCTGGTAATAAAGTTCAGGGCACACCTTCAAGGCCCCGCAGCTCACACTCTAAATCCTCTCGCAGACGATAAAGTATCCTGCAGATTTATGCTCTATACTAAACAAATGTATCTACATCTTAACATTATGTTCTAACAATTATTAAGCTATACTTTGTGCTATAAAATGTTCTTCTTTCATCTATAATATTTGGAACAATCATGTGTTTTTGCACAGATTGTTTTATGGATTATTGCTCATCTGGGTCTGAATATTTTGCTTTTATACGTCTCACCTTATTTGATAGCTGTTGGGAACTCCTCATTTGCTAATCCTTTATATGTTGTATTGATCTGTTTTTCCTTATGAAATACCCTCCCCTTTTCACTTTTTGTTTTTCATTTAGTTAACTAAATGTTTTTTTTGTCTCTGTCTCACCCTGTCTCTGTAGCGCTGAAACACTCCTTCCATTACTCCAAACCCCGTTTTCTCCATAAGGACCTGTCTTCATGTTGACTCCCCGGCTCCCTCCTCCTTTCCTGACTCAAGACATCCTGTCCATCCCAGATACGATGCGACATTCCCCACTCTTCTCACCATGACCATGGATTCGAAAAAAGTAAATAATAATACAAAAAAAACCTCTCATCCCACTCTCTCGGTTTTTCCTGCTTGGAGCAGAGAAACCTGCATGCAGCCCAGGGAAGGATGAAGAGACAAATGTGCTGCTCATTGCTCTGTGAAGTCATTGACCTTGTCTTGTCCCAAATGGATCCAGCTTCCATTTGGTCTCGTTCAAGGCTGTGTGTTGTGGTGAACCAGTGACAGTATTTATTCCAGAACGAGAGACTTTTCATGTACAGTATTTACTGTCCTCAGACTTTGATTCAAGGCTATGATCTGTTTTAAAGATGTATGTCCTTCCACTCTTGCCTTTCGTCTGGCATCTTTGTCAGGCCTGTCTGGCGTCTTTTAGTGTCTGTAAGCCATTAGATCGTCTCTGATAGCTCTTCCAGGTAGTTGTTTTTATAGAACAATGCAGCCTTACTAACATAATTGCTATCCTACAAGTAGAAAGCTTGCTATTGTCTTGAGGTTCCTCCCTTTTACTGGTGGTAAAGTTACATGCCCCTTTTTTATCTGGTGACATGTCTGGCTCTATGGCTTCTGCTTGTCAGCCGCACCCTTTAACTAGAGGTCAGTCAACATGCCATGTCACTGATGGAAATAGATCAGCCATAAGTTCACCACCTCAGGTCAAACAGAGAGTAATCAGTAAAAAGATTTGGGAGCTATTTAATGTGCATCTTCTTTGCAAACTATGCAGACCAAGTCAGGACAGTGCCTGTTATACATCCTGCTGTTCTTTAGGATCAGGGTAGGTTTTGAGACTTATCTTCACTTTCAGTGGCTGGCTGCAGCTATTTTGCAACAGCCATTTACCATCTCTCATGTAAGCAGCTTTGGAAAGTCATCTGGGTGTGCCAAGTGGCACAAGTGCAAACATCCCGGTGGCTAAGCTGCTTTTTGGGCTGTGAGCTTTAATAGACACGGTCTCACATCACTCAAGAATTCAAATGGCTTGGTTTACCTAAACCTAATACTAACACATTGGACCATGCTCATTTAATTACATGGTCATAATAACAGTCCCATTCAGCTTCTGCTTTTTCTCGCTCCTTTGAACAGCTAAGCAACGAGATTCATGTTTTGTATTTCATCATGTAATGTCACCATGCTTTTGTGTGCTACCAAAGTAAGCATGTGGTAACAAGTTAGTATTACCCACAACAAACTAGTTCCTGTGGCTACGGCATCCTTTGTCTTCGGTGAGGAATATTGCTAGCAAGCTGCTGTAAAGGTCACCGCTTACAGAAAAGTTAAATAATGATACTGTCCAATAATTGAAAAGCATTACAGAGCGCTTCACATCTAGTAACACATCATGATTTCAAACAGAGAATAGGTCATGTTTAGAACACAAAATATTTAAAGTGAGGCGCAACTCCAACATGACATTGCTTTGCTTTTCGGAGCAACAAGAGCAGGGGGCCTGGATTGCAAAGAAAAGACACAAAGAAAAATGAAAACAAGTAAAGTACATGTATCTGTTCATACCCCCATATGGTTTGCTTATAGAGTAGTTTGTTGCTAGGGCTGGGAACATGTTAACATTGGCACTATGATGACAGTTTTCTCATTGAATGCAGTTGAAATTCAAATTAAATTGACCTGATGAGATCAATCATGATATGTAAGACATTTGGAAAAGGCTGTTTAGAAAATGAAGAACTGACTGCAAAATGTTGACGTCGTTTTTTTTAAAACTCAACTGTATTGTGGTTTAGTAGAAAAAGCCACATCCTGCTGATTTTTTTTTTTTTTTTTTTTTTGGTGCCTTGATTTTGATCTTGTCTGTTGTTTTTAGACAACATCGTATTTTCCAAATAAGGCTACTGTTCAACTCTGTAGTTGTGATGTTTTATGAAGGTATGTTTTACTTTTGAGTAAACTCATTGAGCAGTCTTAGAACTGAATGAAGTGATATCTCATTTTGGTAAAATGTTTTCACTTTTTAGCTAGCATGCCTTGTATGAACTCATTAGTATTAACTAATGAATAATATGACGTTTGCTTCCCCTGAAATAATGATAACCATCTATATTTATTTTAGAGAACTGTTACTGAGAAGAAATAAACTCATATCAGAAATAAACGCATATGAATGCAAAAAATGAAGGATATAATGTATCAAAAATGTTACGAATTGATTGTTACAATAAGGATTTGTAAGTGATAATGCCAGATTTTGGACTGTAGGGGGAGCTGAAGTGTTGACGGTTGACTGTTCATGAACTCGAGTGCTCGAGTGCTAGAAAGTGGAAATGTTTTAACATTATGTCATATTACTTTGAAGGTTGTAAATGGATTTCTTAATCTATTTAATTCACTCTGTGCAGATGCGTGTTTAATTTAATTCCCACTGTTGTATAATATTTTAACTGTATTTATGTGGTCTGCATTCTGTGTAAATTGCTCTCGAGGATGACATGCACACACTCCGCATAATACATAATGTGATGATCCTCAACTTTTTATGTGTATGTAAGTTCCTTTCATTGACCTGTGAACCACTTTTGTCATGAAGAATAAAAATAAGCCAACACTGTATATTGATTGTGGTGTTTTGAGACCAAACACAGTTTTAGTCACGTGTAACATCAAATACTGAGATGATTTCAGTTTATTACATGGGATTATACAGCAGGCTACCATTTGTTACATTTAATAAAATCTAATGCAGATGATGTAATCTGATTAAATTTATTAACCTGTAAAAATAAGTTGTTTTTTTACAAACTAATTTACTATTTAAAATAAAAATATATATTCATAATAACAAATTAAAACAAATGCAAGGAATGAAACAAGTATGTCAAAATACAAAGTTAATATAACATCACTTAAAGTATAATTTCTTGTCTAAGATATTTAAGACAAAGATTAACACCCTAAATGAGTTCTGAGTTCCTCAAAACTACTTCAACATCAGATCTAATGTAGATTATTTCCGTGAGCATGGAGTAATATATTTTACCACAGACTTTCCAAGCTTACCGTACTTAGTGTTGAAACGTACATCTAAGGCCAGCCCACCAAATACATTTGATAAGCACCAGAGCTCCTTGTGGGAGGTTAAAATAAATAAAACTATGGTCTGTTAAGAAAACCTTTATAAGCAAACGAGGCAATGATGCATGAGTCCTTACAGAGTGAAGACTAGGCTATGTTGTCATCCAAAGTACAGTTGTGTTTAGCACAACATCTCCAGGTTAGGAATCTCATAACAGTGTGATAAACATCTAGAGATCTTTGGCAGTTGTGGCACTTTTTACATGCATACTGTATAGACCATATCTGCATAATCTAGGAGTGAGAGAGACTGCTTACATGATTATATGTGGTAATCTGGAGGAACAAGTTTTATTTACCCTAACATCAAACAACCATCTACACCCCCAGCCACCCTTACTCCCCTCCCCACTGACCCCTTGGCTGCACTCAGGTTCTGTGAAAAGGATGTGTGTCAGCTCTTTCTGACTGAAGATCAAAAAGGTACCAGAATTGCAATTCTCCTTCAAACCTGAAAGTCTGTGCTGATCAGCTGACACCCATCTTCACACAGACAGTGATGATTCTGCGTACAGACTGAAGGTTGGACACCTGGCCTCTTGCTGTGGTCAGAGCAACCAGAAGCTGAACACATTCAAAACTGTGGAGATGACAGTGGAATTCAGAAGGAGCCCGCAAACACTCTCCCAGGACCAAAAGTAGGAGTCCGACACCATCAGAAATAAGGCCCAGCAGAGTATGTCCTTCCTGCGCCAGCTCAGGCAGTTCAACCTGCCTCAGGAGCTGTTGATCCAGTTTTACAACGCTATTATTCAGTCTGCTCTCTGCACATTTATCACTGTGTGGTTTGGAGCGGCCACCAAACAGGAGCAGACTGCAAAGGACAGCCAGGACTGCAGCGAAAATCAGCTTGCTCTCCATTCAGGACTTATACGTGTCCAGGGTCAGGAAAAAAGCACAAAAAAAAACATAACTGCCCCACACCCCTTTTTTTTTGTTTGTTTGTTTATAATATATAATATAATTTAAATACACTGTTTTTGTAACTGGTAAATATCACTACTGTCAACACAAATCTACGTTTGCTGTATGTACTATACATACTAAACTGTCATACCCAACCTACCTCTTGTATTTAAGCTACCTGTTGAAATAATTAGTTTTATTTCAAGCATCCTTTGCACTCTCACCATTGCACTATTATACTGTCTACATGTTATTGTTATTAGTCCCTTTTCTATGTATGTGTGTATCATTATTATATATAATGTGTATATATAATGTACATTATTATATATTTTCATAGTGCATGCACATAAATACATACATATATATATGTACTGAACATAGTAGTTTAATTTTTACCTTGTCGAGCTTTTGTCCTTGCTTTGTATTTCTGTGTATGTACAGAGTGAGTGGTGTAAAATCTGGAGTCAGATTCCTTGTATGTGTACACATACCTGGCCAATAAAGCTGATTCTGATTCTGATTATTACACTGTATTTCTAATTGTCTTCAGCAAATGATCTGAATACTCTTTTCGACACTTAAAATAATCTAAACTAAATTATCTCAAGACCATGGTTTAGTTTGGCTGGATCAGCTGTGCAAATGCATATTTTCTTCAGTGTGTAAATGAAGGTATTTTTAGTTACATGAAACTAACCATCACTTTTGGATTTGTAAAGTCAGACACTTAAATACAAGTTCAACGAAGAGTGACAGTTTTCACGTTTAGATATTGTAATTATTTCTGATTTAGACCGATACATTATTACCTATGTTTTGTACTTAAATACTTTCTACTGTACTTGAGTATTTCCATATTAAGTTATTTTTTATTTCTGCTCCACAACATTTCGGAGGTGAATTTTATTCTTTTTACTTCACTGCATTTACCTTCCAGCTTTAGTTACAAGTTGTTTCATAAAGTAGGATTTTTTTTACACAAAACATGATCAGTTTTTTTAAAAGTTGATGTACTGGTGCAGACTACTCCATCCATCCTTCTCACTGATGAATAAAGTACATTCACTTTAGCTCTGATGAAGGCCCTGGCTACGTTTTTAAATGTACAGGCTTACAGAGACCCCTGACTTTAAACACATTAGTGATGTGTCGGTCGCGAACGGAACGGCTCTTTGAGTCGGCTCTTTGAAGTGAACGACGGGAGCCGGCTTTGTTTTGCTTTTGTTTTTTTTTCCCTCACTTTTTTTTCTCTGCAAGACGCATGTGATTGGTCAATACGGGTGTTGTCGTCTCTGTGTCTGAGCTGAGCAGAGGGGGGAGGGCGGCATTTACACACACACACAACACACACACCAACAGGAGAACAGCAGGGAGGGAGTCAGGGAGGTCAGAGAGCAAGAGAGCAAGGGGCCAGTGGGCCCCAAGGAGAGAGGTAAAGTTAAGAAAATGAGCGGCAGGGCAGATAATTAAAGCTGAGGCACTTGGTGTTTCTCAATGCCAGTCTTTTTTCTTTTGTTTTACACAGAGCCGGCCCTACCCAATGTGCCCTAGGCAAGATTTTATCTTTTGTAAGCTCTTACAAAAGAAATCGAATAACATTGTTTTTACCATTGTCTTTCATTTATAAGATAACATGTCACCCTAATTTACATGCTTAACAAATTACAAAATAAATACCAAACAGTCTTAAATACAGTATAAAAAAATAAAAATCCTGTAAATAAGTGAATAAATAATAATAATAGTAATAAATTATAAATACAACAATCAACATAAAACATTTTAAATAACCACACAGTTTGCACACAATAAAAAAGCTATATAAAATACCTAAAAACTGGTTGTTTACTGATTAGCATACCATGTTGCGGCTAATCGCTCAGAAGCAAGTTATAGAAGAAGAAGAACACCCTTTATAAACACAGTTATCATCTTAACAGTACACTGTGCGAGATAACTGATGCTTCATTTCATTACTGTATCTTTACTTTACCTCTTTCTTTCCTCCTCTTCTTTTCTTTTTTTTCTTCCCTGTGCTCCGGACAGTTTAGCTCGTTTTGACATGTTTACAAACTTCTCTGGGTCACATCAATAAATTCACCCCTCCCCCCACAGAGAGGGAGGAGGGGGGGTGGCTTATTGTGGTATGGTATCATTTGTAGTAATATTAATTGGGCATTGCTTTGCTTTACATTTGAATCTATGTGAGCTTTTCCATTTTAAAAGTTAATAGTAATAACTAGTTTTAATAGAATTATATTGATCTTTTTTCCCGATTTTGTGGCACCTCCTGGAGGCCACAGCACCCTTAGCATTTGCCTATATTGCCTAATGGGCCAGCTGGCTCTGGTTTTACATATTTTAATTTATATTTTGTTGTGTTGTGTGTTTTGCAGTGATTCTGTGTTGTTTCACTTTAAATCTGTTTAGTAGAACAGAGCTAAAAGTTTAAAATTGTTAAAAGTTCAATTGTAAATAGTTAAAAATTTGTTTTTGTATTTTATAATTTATTTTTTGTAGCACTGTGTAGAGTGAATAAATAAAGGCATATTTATATAATAAACACATATAAATAAAACATAATGCATGTTTTTTTCATTAGTGTAATTCATTTTGCGCATAATTTTACATTATTGTTGGTAATAAATTAATTTAAGCAACAAAAAAAATCTGAAGAGCTGCTTGGAAGCTGGAAAAGCCTGCTCTTTTTAGTGAGCCGAGCCAAAGGAGCCGGTTCTCTAAAAAGAGCAGGAATTCCCATCCCATTAATATTTAGTCCCATGTGAAAAAGGTGTTTGTTTTGGGTTGTGATTGGCTGCAGGGACAACAGCCCCGCCCCTTGTATTGACGGGGCGGGGCTAACCGGGCGTGGCCTCGGTGCAGCCCAGAGGATGTTTTCATGTGGCAGCCTGCAGACAGCAGCAGTAGCTTTGTGGATCTGTGTGCAGGCTGCAGCTGCAAAAATGTCCTTAAAGACGGTGGGCACCGCGCTGACCCGCACATTGTGGAGCTCAGGGAGCAGGACCCCTCCTCCTATTGTGCGGGCCCAGAAAGTGAACAGACCCTCGGTCACTCGTGGGCTTTGCGGAGGGGGAAAGCAGGGCTGCGAAAAAACAAACGAGCGAAGCTGCGGCTCGGACCCGGACAGGCCGCCCTCCATCGAGGCTCCGCACAGAGGCACAGCCGGGGACAAGAAGCGACCCAAGGAGGCCGCGGGGGCTCCGGGTGGGACCGGCGTGAGGAGACGGTCCTTCACCTCCACCGCGGCTCCGGCGGACCAGAGGTCGTACCTGTGGGGCAGATACAATGACATGAAACGGATGGTTCACGGTGAGCAGCCCCCCGTTTTTTTGTTGTTGTTTTTATCCCCCCAAAATCAAACCCACTCAGCACACGTCAGCAGGTCTGTTCCCAGCGATGTCCAGCCTCTGGTGGAGACATTTTGTTGTGTTCACTGTCGGATTGTGTTTAGCCTCTTTGGACAGATGGCATATTAATGCTCCGCGCCAAACATGTTTCAGGATAAAGTTTCAGGAACTGCTACGTGATGTGACTTTTTTTAAAACCAGTGGCAGGCGGAGGAAAAGTTACACATTTGTTCTACTTTTAGTTCCTCTATTTGGCCTTAAAACAGCGACAACTTTAGCTACGAAAAACAGCAGCTTTTAGCTTATGTTATGTAAACAAAGTCATGAAAAATAACTTGGCTAAGAGTGAAAAAAAACCTCTTTTAGACCACAGAGTTGGCATAGCTTTGATTCAACTCTGCTGAAGCTGGTGCTAACTAGCTATGAGTGTGTAATATTAAAGCAAACAAATCGCAGTAGTGCTGACAGTGTCCTTCAAAATGCAGCATGGAAAATATAGAAGCTGTCTTTGAAACTTGAGGTGTGGTCAAAGTGAACACTATAATATTGCTAAGGCAGTCAAAATATTTACATTTCAGAGCTGTTGTCAGTCTGCTCTTGTGGCTCTGCTCTGGTTTTAGTGTGTTCTCACAGTGAGGGAAGAAATAGCAATTCACAATATCAGTAAATAATATGCAAATAACAGAGTAAGTGACAACACTACTTTGAAAACTACTCAGTTACAACTTGCATTCAAAATGTTGTTTATGTAAAGTACATAAGTAAAAAAAACCCAACAACTGAAGTGCTCATTATGCAGGACAATACCCTTCCATAGTGTTTCTGATACACTAACATGTAAACTACTTTATAATGTTATAGCGTGTTGAGTTGGTGCTTATTTGATCTGCTTTATATGTAATTAGACTGTATGATTTATGATAATGCATCATAATTTGTAAACTGATCAGATTTTTTTTTAATGATAAATCCTAATATACAAAGCTACTGGTAAATATAGTTGAGTAATAAACTTGTTGGGGTTAAAAACACAACATTTCCCTCTAAAAAGTTGTGCATATTGCATATAACTTTTCTCCTGTGCAGCATCTTTCCTTTGATGTTCACTCTGAACTTTTTTCTCAGTAACTGACCCAGTGAAAAGCCTGAATCATCAATATAATGGGTTTTAATTAAAACGAGTCGTTCACTCTCAGTTAGATCAGGTCCAATCTTTAATGTGATTCAGTATGGACGTGGAGAGCAGGAGGGGTTAGAGGGAAACTGGCCTCAGGGTTGGCACATGTATGTCTGCCGTCCAGCTGCCATGGCCCACTTTTCTCCTGTAGACTGGACAGTTACACAGTCCTCATATTCCAGCCAGGGAATTAGAGACTGCCTCAGGAGCAGATTGTAAACTGTTTGTTTAATCTGTGTTCATGTGTTAGCTGCATGACTGTGGTACTTATCAAAATACTGGCCAGCAAAACTGATAAAACAGAAACTGAAAAGAGCCTGGATAACAAGAGCTGGTGATTGTTGAGCCCCCACTCAGCAATGCATTAAATAAAATAAGCTTGATATTGTAAGGGCTGTACAAAATGTTCTTTTAGGATTGACTTAGTTCAGTGAAGAGTTAGTTAACATTCTGGAAAGACATGTTATGCAATCTCCGGTGAGCTTGCCAGCATCACTCGATTGAAAACAACAGTGAAATTACTTCTGTCCTAACCCTGCAGAAGTGCATAATCAACGGGTTTCACAATAAAAGAGATTTTTTTCACATAAAAATATGACTCAGACATCAACAGTTTCCAAATCCTACTCGCGCTCAAATGAAAATGTGACCTGCATGTTTTGTTATTTTGCTGCGTCACTGATGTCTGATTTGATCTGTATTTGACCTGTTCAGTTTTAAATGAAGGTTTTCCCATCTGCTCTCAGAACTGATCCCTCCAGGTGCGTGTAACCTCCTCAACTCCTCCACCATCTACGCCAACAACGAGGTCGACTTGGCCGGAGTGGACATCTACGGCTTTGACTATGACTACACACTGGCTCTGTACTCAAATGCGCTCAATACTATGATCTACAACAAAGCAAGGAGCTTCCTAATCGAGCATTTTAAGGTGTGCTCTGCAGTCATTGCATCAATTAAACCGGCGTTATAACTACTTTTAAATTCAGGTTATTTTACTCATTTTGTCCTCCTGCTTGACAGTACCCTGAAGGCATCGGCAAATATGATTACATTCCCAACTTTGCTGTTCGGGGACTTCACTATGACATCCAAAAGGTAAGTTCTTTTAAATCACAACCGTCCTGTTGCAGGAAGAGAAACCTTCACATTTCTCTGTTCGGATCATTACAAGCCAAACTCTTTGACCTCCCTTTGCAGGGTCTTCTGATGAAGATCGATGCCTTCCATTACATTCAGCCAGGAACGGTGTATCGGTAAGAGGTTGCTGCGGTGCTGAGTCTATACTACAAAATACTAATAACACTTTCAGGCGATGCTCAGACACAATTTAGTGAATAAGTATGACTTTTAAATACAGTTTTTTTTGTCTAGGCCGCATTGTTTTTTAGTTATTTATCTGCATCCCTTCTCTTGTAGGCAAAATTAACCTTTTTGTATTGACTAATAATGCTATGTGTTTTTTTTTTTTTGTTTGTTTTTTTTTTTTATTTTCACAGGGGACTGAGCCCGGTGCCAGATGAGGAGGTTCTTAATCTCTTTGGAGGGACCTACCATGTCCCATTGCAACAAGACAGTGGCTTCTATGGAAAGGTAAAAGGTGTACAGTAATATAAATGCAACTGGATCTGTATGAGTAGCTCAGCTCAGGTGGCTTTGAATAATGTAATAACAGTTGGGTTGAGAGGGCTGCCTGATATTTATTACAGTTATTCAGTTATTGCACTTTGTATTTGGATATTTTCTGAGTGTTTCCTCTCTATGAAACGTGTTTGGTGTGGCACAGATGGGAATGCTCAGTTTAATTTTGTAGGCTCCACACGTGTTATAATCTCATTCAGCAACTCTCAAACAGGCATATAGCTCAGGATTAAATCTGCTGCTGTCCCCAGATATTTCAAGTGTCTGTCTCTGCGTGGCTTTACTATTACATAAGTCCCCATGTTATATTTTGTAATCTCATTTGTTCCATTGTCGTCATGTAACAGTTGGATGACGGTGTTCCAGTCCTTAAAAAGCTGACCACAGGAACTCTGTGTTCAACAAAGTAATTTGTTTTTGGTATTGAATGTGCACTCAATCAGTCACGAAAAGTAGAAATCTTAAAGTAAAGAAAGAAAGTAGAAAAGTTAATCTCACCGTTGACTAATTAGGAGCAATTTGGAGTCTGATGTTTTGGATGTGGCTCAAATATTTAGTGGTCCTTCAGGTTTTTTAAGTGCTGTCCCACAGCAGGAACTGTGCCCCCTCTCTCTCTTTTAATTCTCCTTGAAACAATCCTACCCAAAATAGTCTTGGCGTGGCTTTAATCTCATTTTGGGACTTGGCTCTGTTTCCGGGGTAGCCTCTTAGTGGGTACTGTTTGCAATGAAAGTGGTTCCAAGTGTGAATAGGACCCCATCCAAAAGGCCACAGAGGCACAATAATGTTCAAAGAAATTTACTGCATCCCCCGTGGACAAGCAGAAGTAGATATTAAGCATTAAAATATGTTTTTCCGTTGTCTATCGCAGGGACCAAAGGTGAAGCAGTTCATGGACATCTTCTCCATCCCGGAGATGACTCTCTTGGCCGCGGCAAATGATTTTTTCATCACCAACGACATTGAATACGATCCAGTTCACCTCTTCAAGGACGTCTCGGTGAGCATACCCACTGACCCTCGCGGTATTAAATATTACGCCCCAGGTTTTAAACCATTGCCTCACCCCATTGCTCGTGCTGTGAAAGCACACTGACCCACTGTGCCTGACTGTTTTCACATGCTGTAATTCTTCAGCTGGAGTTTCAGGAATCTGCTGTGCTCAGTCAGATATTGCAATGGGCTCTCATGGGTAGAACAAAGAACAATATCTCCTTTTCCTCTTGGCTCTTGAGTGCCAGAGTTTCCAGTTACAGGGCACTACAGTGTGTCTGCTATGTTGCTATATTATCTGCTTTGATTAAAAGAACATGCAAACTTTAAGGTTCTGAAGCATTTTCATGTACTTATTTCTGAAATAGAGGAAGAAAAAAGAAAAGAAAAAAATACCATGAGATTGTTGAATTACACAGATCTGCTGTGTTGCCTCTATGTAACACTTATTTAATCCCTTAGGAAGCAATTGGCATGGTTCACCTCAAAGGCTACATGTACAAATGGGTGATGGAAGATCTCGGTAAGAAATCCTTTTAATGTTTTTGCATCAAGCCCGTGCGTTGCTGCACACTGAGGAACCTTACTGTTTGATGTACAGAGCTGTTCTCTCTCTCTTCACAGATAAGTTCATACTGAGAGGAGAAGAGACCGATGCTGTTTTACATCAACTGGTCAGTCAGGGAAAGAAACTCTTCCTCATAACCAACAGTCCCTTCAGCTTTGTGTAAGTGTTCTATCTATCCGCGGCCCACGTCATGATAAGTCCACTGTGACTCATAACATCTGACTCAAAGGTTGCTGTTTTTCCCTTTGCGCAGGGATAAAGGGATGACACACATGGTGGGGAAATACTGGAGAGACTTCTTTGATGTCGTCATTGTGCAGGCGGACAAACCTCACTTCTTTACTGATTGCATCAAGTGAGTACGTGTTTAGGAGAAAGTGGTGAACGGGACATCGACCGTCTGATTCAGAAATGTTCACATGATTAAAAACCCAAAAGAGCTAAATAATCATTAACTTCATGTTTTTGCTTCAGTTTCTTGTTTTGGAAAGTGATCGCAGAAATGTCTTTAAAAATTGTTACTGTTACAGGCCTTTCAGACGGTTGGACGGTAATGGAGACCTTCGGTGGGAAAGGATAAAAAGTTTGGACAAAGGACAGATCTACAAACAGGTCTGTAATACTTGAGGCTGCTGTCCGACTTCTCTGATAATGTCTACTTGTGTTTAGGCAAGCCCTGCTCCTACAATCATTACGGGTATTTCTCTCTCTATCTACAAGCTGTGTTTTTACATGTTGCAAATGTTGCACGTTTTTACTTGCTGTAGTCTTAAAGTCTTGAGGCACTGATGAGATTGATCTGTGGTTTGTGGTTTTCTTTTGTCTTTCAGGGAAACCTGTTTGACTTCCTCAGATTGACAGGATGGCGAGGTTCAAAGGTCCTTTACTTTGGGGACCATCTGTATAGTGACCTGGCTGTAAGTGTCAAAGCATGGTGATACCATCACTGATTAACCACACCCATTGTTAGTGTGATTAAAAAGACTTATTTATCTTATTCATCTGATGTCTTCAAAATGTCCTCTCACAGTGGGAACAAGTAAAGCCGATTTTTCAGGATTGCTGATAAAATAACTAGACTACTAAAAGATAAAGTAATTACATTATTTCAGTATCAGGCCCTTGTCATACACAGATTTGCACACTGCCAGATGCTCACAGTCTCTTGAGTATTGCACAATTCAGAAAATTTCCAATGTAACATTTGGGTGGAGGGGGCTGGACAGAGGCAATTTCAAAACAGCAGATGGCAGTACAAGCTGACTGAAATAGTTTTTTAAAAAAAGTGTAGAATTAATGGAACAGACTACTGTGTAGAAGGTACAAATAGGGTAACATCTAGGTAGGTATACACTGTTGAAGTACTTCTTACAAATACTATCAACATGGACATCAAGGCAATGCAATTCTATCTCTGTAGCACCTTTCAAACACAAGTGCTTGGTGAAGAAAAATACTAGAGCAGCCTTTAAAACGCAATAAAAAGCTAAATAAAATCGATGAATGTAGAATAAAATGAGATCTTGGAAGGAATTAAAAGGGTGGTAGAGAAAGCAATCAATAAAAGACACAGGAGCGCAGCAGAGTTTTAAAATTAGATGAGAAAATGAAAAAAGTTTAGGTGTGGCTCCATCAGTGTGCAGTAGAGTATGTAAAGCCGTTTTTTGACTTTGATGCATCACTAAGGGGTCCACTGGGTTTATGTTGATCAAGCAGATCAGAAGTTTATTTTGCCCCAAGGTTGTTAAATGATTTATAAACCAGCAGCAACACTTTAAAATCTGGTCTGTCACTAACTGAAATTCACTTATAAAATGAAGACATCCAGACTAGGTGAAAATAAAGATGTCTGGGGATGAAGCATGCTCCTGCTCAGTCTGTTTGGTATTCGTGTTCAGACACATGTAAAGATAAGCAAAAATGTGTCCTGAGAGGTCTGACTTGGTTATGTGTTCTACCTCAGGAACCAAATACTTTGCTGTGGATAAATTTCCCCTGTAGTTTACTTTGATGCTTTCTTAAATAAAGATACAGCATGCAAAATCTTCATGTGTACAGGCTAGACTTCGACTAAAGCAGTTTCACTTGTTGTGGTAGGACCTGATGTTGCGACACGGCTGGCGTACAGCAGCTATTGTACCTGAGCTGGAGCAGGAAACCAAAGTGGTGAGCACAGACCGGTACGCTCTGAGCCTCACCTGGCTGCAGGCTTTAACCGGCCTGATGGAGCGCCTACAGGTGAGAAGTTAATCCAAGGACGATGTGTGGGGCTTTAACTAACTCTAATCCAGATGTGTCATGGCTTAAAAAAGATGGCTGCAAAACGCGAAATGAACTGACAGCAATCTACAGTCACAGTCTGCACTGACACTCATTTGCAGATATTTGTCTTTGGGCATCATGACATAATGGGATGGCAAAAAATGTTCAAGTTACTAATCTACTTGAGTCCATGTTGCTTTTAGCAGTGGGTGGAGTGAACTTAGTGAATATAAATATTAAAACAGCAGTTTCACCTCTCTAACTGAGGATCAATTAAATTGACTTGGGTCATACATGTGGAACATACATGTGAGTGTGTTGGTAGGTCTTGATTTATTGATGTCTTCTTCATTATCCTAGACACATCGAGATCCAGAGTCTAAACAGGTTTTTCAAGAGTGGCAGAATGAAAGGGAAGAACTCAGGTGAGTGCAATTATTTTAACCCTTTGGCTCAATCTGTGCACCTCCCAATAACCCTACTGACCCTGCTTTTATCTTATATCGGTTTCATTATACATTCATTAAGGCACAGAGCTTTACTACAGTTCTGAGGTGCATATACATAACTTGAATATTTCAGTTTTATAGTACTTTGAACTTTTAATAAACATATAAAATATGGTGCTATAGGATTTGAAACTACTGTTAATACATTGATTAAAATGAGCTCCAGCTTAAGTAGCTACATCATTAAAATGCTATACATGCAATATGTCAATTTATCATAAATCATAAATCATAAATTAATAACATGATAATATAACAATGACTGTATAATGAGTGCTAGATTTCCACTTGTTACTTGGAATTTTTTACCTGGTGGTGTTGCTACTCGTACTCAGGTAAAGGATCTGAAAACTCCTTCCACCACTGAGTAAATAAATTCTTACCTAAACAAAATCACATTAACTTAAACCTGAATCTTTTGTGTCACAGGGTGATGACAAAGAACCTGTTCAACCCTCAGTTCGGCAGCATCTTCAGAACATGTCACAACCCCACCTACTTCTCCAGGCGCCTGTGTCGTTTCTCAGACATCTACATGGCCTCCCTCAGCTGTCTTTTGAACTATGACCCCTCGTACACTTTCTATCCCCGCCGCACACCTCTGCAGCATGAGGCTCCTCTGTGGATGGACCAGCTTTGCACAGGCTGCATGAAGACACCTTTTCTGGAGGAAATGTCTCAAATACGATGAGAGCTGTGCTCTCCTCGGTGACTGTTAAAATTTTGTACATTAGACCTAGGGAAACACTTGAGATTGCGTGGTGGATTTCTCTCATGTAACAGGATTTCCTTTTAGCCGAGAAGGTGCTGCACAACTTCCTCTGCAGGGCGAAGCATTCCTGTGTACACAGTGACGTACTTCCCCAATGAATTCACTAGAAGGTGCTATAGATTTAGCTGCTTTCCAGAGAACTTGGTATTCAGTCAGTAATTTTATGGTACAATATGGCTGACAGATACTCTGGTTGATGCCTGAATCAAATTGGTATGGAAATACTAAATAACCTTAAGCTGCCGTCGCACAATTACAATAAATAAATAAACAAAATCAGACATTATTGTCGATCTCTTATTGGCCTTCTTACAGTACACATCACATTTTCATGTAATAGTTTAAAGCAAAGCAAGTTACCTTAACATTACTGAATTATGAACAGAAGTAATGATACCACTGTATGTAAATGTAATGTAAAAATACTCAATACACAATTATGATTTTAATATTACATCTGGTGGAAAAGGAGCATAGTTTAAACTAACCATCACATTTAACTTGATCATGTTTTGTTTATAAAATCTCAATCTCGGAAGCAAGTGGTACGTCCAACTGTGACATAAATATAACAATATTCTGAAATGAAATATGAAGTACTGTTAAAGGCCGTTAAATGTTAAATGTAAACTGCATTAAAGTACAGTACTTGAGTAAATGAGTAAATGTAAAGGTACTCTATCTCTGCAGTCTAACGTTTAGACTAATTTTTAGTTAATTAAATAATCCCGTGATTTCTGCATATAGACCATGTTTCCCCTGTTAAATTGTCTCCCATTTATTTGATTGGTCGTCTGGTTGCTAGGCAGCGCAGCATCCATTCATCCCCACCGTACTGAGCATCACAAACTCATTCACTCCCAGCCGTCCGCCTGAAGACAACAGCAAAGCTCCTGAACTCTCTGCTCTCTGTAAGTCGCCATCTGGCAAAATGCTCATACTGAATGGCTGGTGTTCAGTGCTGTGTGTGTGTGTGTGTGATAGCTGCAGCTGATTTCAAATAGAGAGAGGAGCGAGCAGAGCGGTCAAGTTTTAGTCTTGTCCCGCACAGGACTCGTTGGTGTGGCTGCTCCTCATCGTCGGGCGGTGTCGCTTCATGGACGCTTGTGTTTATCAAAGCGCATGTTGTGGTATTTCTCCAGTAGCCTGTTCAAAAGTTTGGTTTCAGGAGAGACGCCCTTTTAGAATAATAAAATTAGACTCCTCCATATCGATCGCTGAAATCACCCTGACGTGTCGATTGTGAAAGTGGGGTTTGTCTTTAGACGTTTAGCCTGTGACATGACCCATTTTTTGCAGAACAAACATTTATTTCGAGTATTTTGCTTTTTTTTTTTTTTTAAATAACACGTTCTTAACGATATACTCGTGTCTTCGTTCAGATGTCACTGCACGTGTCACATGCCACCCCACTTGAACCACCATGAACTGCACCCTCAGAGCAGGACTGGGTATTGATTCACTGTTTGCATTAGTCATCTCTCCACGAAGCTCTCGTGTCTACCTAAAAAAATCTTGAATAAAAATTATTTTTGCTTGAGTTCTTTATAAAGTCAACCATATCCGTGAATAATGGCCTCTCCTCCAATTTCATAATGTCACTTTTCATGACAGTTGTTGTCGTCTTCAGCTCCTGCTGCTATGCCCTCTGTTTTGGATGGAGTGCAATATATTTAACCCCCTATGACCCCATTTATTATCTAGTGATTCATTGCACCTCAATGTATTTCTACATTTTAAGGGACATTTGATGCATGACATTTTCTCAATTTTCTGCCAGGGAACTGCATGAGGTCCTGTGTCCTCAACGAGTGTGTGTGTTTAACATCTGAGGCTATTTTTTTGCACATCAACACCTCTCTTGGCAGACTGCTCGTTGGCATCTTCACTGTGTTTTTGTATATTTAACTTTTCGGTGGATCTGAGAGTCCTTCCACAATCCTAGAACACAGATCTTCTCTGTGTGGTGATTTCTTCCACCCTGGACCTGGACAGATGAGACACTGAAAAAGCCATGAAATGCAAATAACAGTTTCCCATTGGCATCAAGAAGTATAATTTTTTGTGCTTTGTATAACGAATGATTGAGGGAAAGTGAAGACGTAGAGCTTTAAGGAATGATCCGATAACAGTATTCTCTTTTAAACTTCAGTTCTCTCATACATTCGTCTAAAAACAGTGGAAATGGATCCATGTTGTTACTGACTATTTTAGGTAATTCTCTTTATTAATGAGATATCTTATTCTGAGGTCAGACAGAAAGAGATATCGGTTCATTTTTTTTCTTTATTTGATGCTACAGTATATCTCTTACGGTTCAGTTTCGGGTGTTAGATGAGACCGGCATCCTATTTTAAGCTACCCTGTGCCAATACTGGTATCAGGCTGTATTAATTTCTGCTGGCTGGTTATCATTTAACATAGATATGAATTTAACAACACCATAAGGACGAGTGCTAGGAGATGTGTTTGCCCTGCCATGTTTGTTTACTGAATGCTTCACGTGATCTTCAGTGGTGCGTCTACGTATCTGCAGGGCTGACTGGTGTTTCAGTATGTTTCATAGCTGCCTGCCTTCAGCGAATAAGCCTGCACCTGAGCAGCCAATGTTTTTTTTTTTCCATATCCGCTGACCTCTTCAAAGAAGCCTCAATTTACTGAAAAACAACTGAGTAGGAACAAATACAATTAACATGTCCTATTTTTATTAGATTCTGTACAGACTTGCTTCAGTTGATAGAGAACAACTGGTGAACAGTCCCTAAAATGAAATGACTGCACAGATTTAGTTTTCCACAATCACTCTTTCCACAATCACTTTGCCAGTGAGCTCTACCCACCCCATCCTCGCAACCCTTCATCCTTCAGTGCCTCCATCCTTAATTTTTTTTCTTCCAGTTCCATTTCTTCTTCCTCTCCCTTTTATCTTTCCATCCCTCCACTTTTTTCCCCATCTCTCCATTCCTTCCCATGTACCTCCCTCCCTCCACTCATCTCTGTATGCTTCCAGTTGAGTGCCTCTGTGTCTGTCACTATGCTGGCCGTGGGAGGCTGTGCACTTGGAGGTCTGCATGCTCTGGCAGCCAGTCCCTCCCCACTGCAGCCTCGTCTATTATTAAATGTAACGGGACCTTTACTTTTACAGCTGAGCAACGCTAGGATCTCTGCTCAGAGTGGGAAGATTTCCCTGCTGCAGATGGTATTCCTTCATCAGCCTTGAAACTAAAAACAGTAAAAGCCCCCGCAGAGGAAACACAGACGTACATTGTTTGTTTTACTGTATTGTCATTTGTGTTCTTCCGCAAAAGCTTCATAAAACCTCAACATCTTTGTTAATTCATGAAGGTTTGTATTCCTTGGCCGACCAAAAAAGAAAAAGCAGATGGGCTCGGCTTGGTGGGATTGGAAATCTCAGTTTCGGCTGTAACACGCAAAGTCTGCGAGGATGAGCAGTGGAGAGAGACCTCAAGGCAGCAACTAATTGGCCCCTGTCAATATCCTGGAGTGGGGCCGTTTGAATTCACTGCTGCAAAATCATTAATCAGATCTCACGTGATAAGCAATTAGTCTGTAATGAATAACGTTAAATCCACATTAATCCAAACAGTTTCTGCTGCTATTTTGTCTTCAGGGCGATATTAAACATTCAAAAAGATGTCACTCATAAGGAGATCTTACTTCAGTGGCACTGATCATGCAGATCTCATAACTGGATGTACAGTAACGAGATGTACAGTATGAATTTTACATTGGGAGGTTAAACATTTAAAATGGGATAAATATTTCATTATTGGCCTTCATTTGTGTCTTTGTGATATTACCACTGCAACAATGAAAACTGCAAGAAAACCTAATCTGTACATTTTAGTACATATTTGCACTGTTTTTCAAACTTCTGTTGTACATGCAAGGACTTAACAGTGCATGTGCATAAAATCAAATCATGTAAATTGTCAAACCAAATGATTTAAGATTGCTATGATGGTAATACAGTGTATGGATGGAAATTAGTGATTAAACTCAACAATTTTAAGTGCACATCAAATCGTTTTAGTGTACAAATAATCGCCTCGAAAGCACCTCCTCAGAGTGTCGCTTAGTCTAATTAATTCTTTTCAGCTTGCTTTTCTTCACTGATCTTCTTCTGTTTACTTGACTTTTGTGTAAACTGTAAACCGATGGAGGGATGGGCAGTTTTCTTATTGCTTGGTTGTTCGGTAGTTGTTTGTTCACCATTGTGTCCACAGCTTGTACAGCCTTTCCCTGTCTTCACTGTTTACCTGCTTTCAGTTTGAAGATGGCTACACTGTGCTGAAATGCTGCAACAAGGCAAAACAGATAAGATCGTATCTTTTTTTAATACTACTTCATTGGATGACTCATTTAAGAAGCAACCTTAAAGTTAAATTGATATCTTCCAAATGCTTTTTACAGCTTAGTCCGTCACAATCTATCTGAACCTCTGATCCTGTATGAACATGGTTCTTTTGGATGAATGAGACATACTATTATTATGGCTATAGGGACAAAGTCACTTTTTAATCTGTTACTTCCAGTTCTCCTTTGACTTGGACCTGATCTGTGTTTGTTTTATTCACTTCAGTAGTCTCTTAAAGGTTGACAAACCTTGAGGTTTTCTCCACCCATGAGCCCCTATTGTATATTAAAGAAACCAGGGGAAGCCTCAGAACGTCACCCAGCCGCTTTCCAGATAAGCTTCGCCAGATATTACATGGAATATTTATACGCCGGTTTATGTAAGGCCATTGGGTGCCCCCGAGACACGCCGCTCTTTCATCCTCACACATGTAGGATGCTCTTTTGGCACTGTGTCAAGCGTGCAAGTCTGTGAAGATGCACTCTTATGCGGTGCAACTTGCTCTCTCCCGTGCTCTTGCCCTCCCCTGCTATAGTTTGATGCCTAATGTGTTATTGAACCCCTTTTGTAAATTACAGCCCTGTCTGTGATGTCTATAACGCAAGACTGTGCTGTAATTAACAGTCAATGGGTCAGAGATGAGAAGCTGCTTTAAGTGAAGGCGTGCTGTGTCACTGTCAGGCCGGGGAAACCTGACTGACGAGAACATGGAGAGGGAACGTTTTATGTGATAGGACAGAAGTCATATTTAATTAGTGGCTGGATTCTGCTCATTAGTTTTTTTTTTACCATACATTTTCCCTCTCCTACATTAAATGTCACTGTGTTGTGTTCTCTCATGTGATATCTTAATTACAGAGCAGTCGCCGTACTTTTGCAGGCACAACAAAACAAACAATATTTAAAGCCTCGTGTTGATACTTAAAGGTCCTTTTTTTAGAAACTGGATGCATCGTTTTCCTCCCTGGTGAATTATTCATCCACGGACTGCGTTTTTGTGCATTCTCCGCTCAGAGGAGGATGTCAGCCGGACGGCTGCAAACAGCTTATTAGGGCGAAAGTGTACTGTCTCTTTGATGGGCTTTGAATGAGTCACCCACTCTCTGCGTCTGTATCTGCGAAGCCCCTATGTTTATTCTCTATGTGCATCACAAGTTGCCTTTGTACTGTTGCCCATTCACTAGTTTCAATACCTACCAGAGAGTACAGGCATAATGACTGAGTTTTATTTGAATTGGTTTACTCAGTGCTGCACCTCACATCCGCACTCTTTGAAGTCAGCCTTATTAACATTCAGAAAAGTGTCTTGTCACAGGTGGAGGCTCTTTGGTTTTGGGTTTTATTTACTTCTCTAGGGGGAAAGAAAGACTATTCTTCATGGTTGATTTAGGTGACGGCAGAGACACTAATCCTGAAGACAAACTGAAAAGTTCTTTTTGATGCAGCACAGCTCTTCCTTGTCCATCCATGAAGTAATCCCTTAATTAGGTTTTAATTAGATGCAGTGTAATATCATTGTGACTCTATTTTATGCTATGTGTACATTCAAGCAAGGGAACCATTCATCCATTTTCTGTATCTGCTTTATCCTGACACACACAGGAGCCTATCTCAGCTATCTTGGGCAAGAGGCAGGGTACACACAGGGCTGACATAGAAAGACAGACAATCATTCCCAAGCTGGAGAACCCACACAGGCACAAGGAGAACATGCAAACACTACACAGAAGGTCCTGTGTCACCTCTTGCTGTGAGGTGACAGTGCTAACCACTACACTACTGTGCCACCACCCGCAAGGGAACCAATTAGATAAAATAATGAGTACCATATCATATTTATATGATTAAATATCATATTTAATTACCAGATTTTAAAATGCAGGGCATGTAGCTGAGTACTGTAAAAGCAGACATACTATGCTGCAGTACTGCGGCAGCACATGGTTTGCATGAACATGGCTGACATGATATCTGGCTATTGATTTATCCTCCCTGCTGGCTCTGTTTAGTCTTTGTCTCTGCTCACTTGCTTCAAAGGAAATAGATTACAAAAATGCACTCTTTTGCTTTGGATATCATTATACATGGAATCATGGCTGATAAGCGTAATCAGTTTAAATAATACAAACTCCAGGGATTGGATGACTTATTACTTATTAAAAAATTTGATGGAATTAAAAATATTAGAGTTCAGCTTTTCATCAGGCACCACATAGCTAAATGCCACCGACTCGCTTTTTAACTTTTAATACACACACACACACACACACATATATATATATATATATATATATATATATATATATATATATATATATATATATATATATATATATATATATATATATATATATATATATATATATACAATGGGGGAAATAAGTATTGGACACGTCAACTTTTTTCTCATTATATTTATTTCCAAAGATGCCATTCATGTGACATTTCTTCCAGACACTGGTATTAACTCAAATAATCCACACATGAAAAGAAATCACAAGATTCAAGTCCATAAATAATGATTATGTGGAATTAAGTGCAATAACACAGGAAAAAAGTATTGAACACACCATGGGAAAGCTGTATAGTTTGGCAAGGAAAGGCACCATACCATCTCAAACCTGAAAGTAATTAGTCTTTGTACTTCCTATAAGTGCAAACCAACATCAGCTGGGTTAGTGCTAATTGATGGCCCTATAAACAGGTTGTTTTTTCACCAAGTAGTCAAACAAGACACATCTCATGATGGGTAAAAGCAAGGAGCTCTCTCAAGACCTTCGCAGCCTGATTGTTGCTCAGCAATCAGAATGGAACTGGTTATAGACTTATCTCAAAGAATCTGAGTATTCCAGTAAGCACCGTTGGGGCCATTATCCGCAAGTGGAAGAAGCATCACCATTATCATCAACAGGCCGCGCACAGGAGCTCCTCGCAAGATTTCTGACCAGGGAGTCAGAAAGATGGTCAGAAGAGTTCTCAAAGAGCCAAGGACCACCCCGGAAAGCGCTCCAGAAAGACATGGAGGCAGCAGGTACAAGTGTTACAGAGAAAACGATAGGCAATGCACTCCACCGCCATGGCCTCTATGGACGCTCAGCCCGCAAGACTCCGTTCCTCAAAAAAAGGCATGTTGAAGCTTCGTTTAAAGTTTGCTAAACAGCATCTGGATAAGCCTGTGGAATACTGGGAGAATGTTGTCTGGTCAGATGAGACCAAAATTGAACTTTTTGGCTGTCATACTACACACCATGTTTGGAGGAGAAATGGCACTGCACATCACCCAAATAACACTATACCAACAGTGAAGTTTGGTGGTGGAAACATCATGGCATGGGGTTGTTTCTCATCTCGGGGTACTGGCAGACTTCATATAATTGAAGGAGCAATGAATGGAAACATCTATCGGCAAATTCTTGAGATGAACCTGCTGCCATCCACCAGGATGATGAAGATGAGACGTGGCTGGACCTTTCAACAGGACAACGATCCGAAGCACACGGCAAAGTTGACTCTCGAATGGTTTAAAAAAAAGAAAATCAATGTGTTAGAATGGCCCAGTCAATCACCTGACAGTCAATCCGATTGAACATTTGTGGAAAGAACTAAAGATAAGGGTTCACCAGAGGGCACCAAAGAATATTCAAGATTTGAAGACAATCTGTGCGGAGGAATGGGCAAAAATCACACCTGAGCAGTGTGGGCGATTAGTTCATACATACAAGAAGCGTCTGGAAGCAGTCATTGCAAACAAAGGCTTCTCCACAAAGTATTAAACGAGTCTCAGATAGTGTGTTCAATATTTTTTTCCTGTGTTATTGCACTTAATTCCACATAATCATTATTTATGGACTTGAATCTTGTGATTTCTTTTCATGTGTGGATTATTTGAGTTAATACCAGTGTCTGGAAGAAATGTCACATGAATGGCATCTTTGGAAATAAATATAATAAGAAAAAAGTTGATGTGTCCAATACTTATTTCCCCCATTGTATATACAGATAGATAGATAGATAGATAGATAGATACTTAACAACACCATAAGGACGAGTGCTAGGATATATATATATATATATACACACAAAAACCAAAGTGGATTTCCACAATCACATGAAGCACTTAAGGCAGGTCGTGTTGGGGAATCCTGCAATTTACTGCAATTGAGCATTTAGTCATCATCTGCAACAAATGGCCCCACTTCTAGAGGTGGTATGAATATTAATGAATCTATGCGAAAAGGTTAGTCTCGATTAAGCGTGAAGTCGAGATAAAAGACTGTGTGCGGTTCTCTATGATGATTTCACATTGCTTCCTCTCCACGCCATTGCGCTGTATGACAGATAGATCGAGAATAGATGCATGCAATCTGGTGTGTGGGCTGTCAGCTGGGACGTGTTTTCTGCAGAAACATGACTCTGAAACTGCCATGATGACAAACTTGCAAGGTAACGTGATATACAGCACTGCAGATACGGATTAGCTTGGTTTGAAGGTTGTCTCTGCTGCAGGACACTAAACACAATTCCTGATTCGACACTCCCGCCCTCTCTGTCACCCCAGTCTGCTGTTTTCCGGGTGACACATGCAAAACTTTGCCTCTATTTTCGGAAACACCTGCTGTTTCCATGCAGAGGCTCTGACCCCACACACACACACTCACCCTGTTAGGTCTATATCTAGCTGATGAGACGAAGTAGATGTCAAAGCTGACAGCAGCAATGAGCACAGTGTCAGGGTTTTATTCAGCCCCTCCAATGCATTAAAGAAGAGAAGTTACCTAACAAGATGTTTGAGTCCTTTGAAGTCTTTTTCAGCGCAATTATTTTGAAGTATCTTTTTAAAGATTACCCTCAATCTTGCGCTCTTATCCAAATTGGCCCGACCTAAAATGAAATCATGCATGGAAAGAGCAAAAATGTGTGTTCCATTATTTAAATAAGCATGCTCGAGGACATTAATGCACTCCTTCTGCCAGTGATAGTAATTTGACAATTTGAAAAATTAAATCGCACAACCTTTAAGATGCAAAAAATAATGCACATTACTAGCTAAAAGAAACACAGAAAATACTACCTCTGGAGTCCAGGAGCCAGAAATCTAGGCTTAAACATGAAATGTTATTAAACGATAACTTACTACACCACAATACCACTACCTTGATATTTTCATAAAAAGCTTATTGTAAAGAATAATTTACCAAATTTTTTCTGTTTTGATTGATTTTTGTTTTGATTAGCTTTTGATTTGATTTAGCTTTTCTTTGTTTTTCTAATGGAAACTGTTAAGAAGCTGCTTCATTATTAGTCAAATGACAAGACAGTAGGATTCAACAGTATTATATGATTTACATCAGTGTCCAGGAGAGGGCACTGTTACTCTGCATTTACCTCTCAAAATTCAGTAATAAGTGCATACACATGTATACTTACTCTTAACACACTTAAAAGAGATTCGCAACATAAAAAGTCCCACTTTCCTAACCAACTTTCTTATTGACCTTTCCAGTGCAAACATTTCTTGACTCCACAAACACCTGCTCATATTGAAATGGTCAATACCGCAGCAGTGGTCAGTGGAAATGAAAGCTATCAAATTTACTATTCCCATCGCGAGTTGAAAGCAAAGGGATTAAAACCTGTCCTTTAGCTTTTTGGCATTTCTCCACCAGCCAGGGGATTTAAAGTTGAGTCTGTCTCTGCTGTGGCAAGTCATCGATCGATCCACCCGGCATGAAGACACAGTTGCTTCTCACTCGTGGAGAAGCCATCCATCATGGAGCTGCCTGAGACACAGCAGAGAGATAGCATGGCACTGAGGATCCATTATAACTGAAACAGATCTTTCCCCTGCAACAAAGATCAATGAGCAACATGTCCCTGAAGCTGTCTCCCTCATCCTGCATCAGATCATAATTGTCCGAAGAAGATGGACTGCTGTGATTAACTGATTTTGAGGCTAATATGTTAAAGAAGTCTCTACTAAGTACCAATTATTATTAAGTTATTGGTTAACCCTTGGAGCAAGATTAAGTCATTTGTAATTCAAGCATGATTTACTGATGAAAACAAAAACATGAACAATCCCTCTCTTGTCACCGACGTAGCCAGTCTCTTGCCAATTAAATGAAAAGAGTGGGGACAAAATAGGGAACTGACAATTACATTGAAACCTCAACAGAGTGGAACGTAGAGTGGCATAGGTCTCATTCGTTTCGGGCTCATTGCAACAACACCTCCTTTCTTCTGCCCTGTCCACCGTGATATCCTGGCTCTCTAATGAGAGCCTATGAAAGGCCACAGTGTGCACTTGAGGCTGTTTGTAGCAGCTCCCAGGGGTCTGAAGGGGCACGTGACCTCACTGGGAGGAGGATGGTTCACTCCTCCCCAGTCAGACAGTCAACAACCCGCACTGTAACTTCTTTTCAACTGTGTTATTTTCAGTCGTCTGCTGGAGGAGTCCACTCTCCAAGTGTGTCTACAAATCCAGGGAATGTAAAATTGATGTAAATGCTGCACAAACTGAGAAAAAAGAAAAAAAAAACGAAAATGAGGGTTGAATTACAAAGGAAATTTAATGTTAAATGTCCCTTTAGTTCCTTTGAAGTAACAATAAAGTAAAGTCAAGTGAAGTGATAGACCTTACTCTCTTCAGTGTGACTTGATAGGCAATTTGAACCATCCAAAACCAACAAATAGCCACAGCTTTAAATAATTACATCTGCCTTGGCTCCAGTCACGCACTTTTGCGCTCAGTCAGCTACTGAAATTTGAAAAGTCTAATGAAAATGAAACGCTCACAGAGATAAGTCTCGGCTTATTTCCTCACGCTTCAAAGCACAGTTGCCCTTTGGATATTCACTCCCTTCAAATATTTGTATGGCACCCCTTCCTCTGCAAACTCACCCCCTCCAAATACCCTGGTGTATGTGTACTCCTTGTTCAGGCAAGTAGCTGGAAAATATTTACAATATACACACTGGCCATAGGCGGCACGTTCATGACGATACAGTATAAATATTGTGGGGTGATTAACCTGTTTTTTTAAGGGGCTGTTCATTCGCTCCACTTCCACTTCTTGGGAGTAGAGGCCTTCTCCAAACAGAAACACTGACTGCCCAACCCCCTCACCCTGAATATTGATTGTTTATAATAATCTCTACTTGGTAAATATGATTGAACATTTAAATGGTAGTATTCCTTTAAAAATGTGGGTGTTATTTTTGATAGAAGTTAAGTCAGACACATTAAGGAATTGAATTATTTTAAATGAATCCAAACGGCAATGAGGATTCTGCTGAGAGAGCTAATCCACGAAACAAAATGATTGCTGCCTGCATAATAAGTATTATCGCAGAGCACATTTGACCCCCAAAATAACAGAGCCACTGCCATGTCTGTCTGAATCTATGCAACAAGCAACATGCGTTTTCAACAGCAACATAACAATTATTTACTAATTCATCACTTACTGAATGTGAAGAACAACAGCGGAGTAGAACCATGAAATAGCCAACAACAATGCAGCTTGCTGGTATAGGTAAAACAATACTAATAACAATATGATTTAGGGCCAGATTACACCCCGTAAGTCTGTTCCAGACTCCAGATTTCAAGTAAAGAAATGTAAAATTATTACTCTTAGTCCTTGGGTCAGTTTTTATTTTCCCTCCTCTGAAAGCACTTCGAAAATAAAAAATCAAATTGTATTATTATTTGCTATGTTCCGAACCAAAGAAAGGTCCAGAGACACTTCCATTAGAGAAAAAAGTAAATCCATAATGAGAATAACTATAGAGCATAGAGCTGAATTGTTTTATTGTTTTCCTTTCAAATAATGCTTTTGTTGAGCCAGCAGGACTGTACTTAACCCTGAACCTCATGTCGCTTTGTAGCGGAGTTGATTTATGATGTTTGCCCAGCCTCAGTCACATTAAACCCCAATACATGGAAAATTAGATTTCTTTTTAGAAGAGCTCAAATGATAAATTACAATGCATCTCCTTAACAAAGGCCTTTGCAAGTTCCATGTTTAATCAGCGTCTGCTTCTCAACAGAAGGGTACAGCCCTCATTTATTCCACAGGAGCAAATTTCCTGTGAAGGCAGAGCCGAGGATGAATGAATGATCTTTGCCTCGGCTCCGTCCACTCCTCTTTACCCATTGAATACCACAAACCAACTCTGCCTCCACATCTGCCCTGCTGCTACTGCTGCTCCAACCTGGAAATATATTATTGAATACATGTGACTTCCCATTCACAAATTCAAGTGGGAGGATCATCGCATATTTGTTTACACCTGTAGCATTAATAACATTTATCAGTACTGGTTTACTGAATAATGATGTGTATTGTGTGTATTGTTCAGCTACATACATAAAACAAGGGGAATTAACTATATACGTTTTACCAACACAAGGTATTTTTTTGTTAAAGCTTTTATATTTTGTGAACTCTGCAGTGTGTTTTTGTTTTTGTCTTGTTTGATGTTTTGTTGGTGCTGGGGTATCCTGACTCCATGGATATCGGGGAGAGATCTCCATTTCTTTTGTCCCCTCAAGAGTCTTCCTGCCCGTCTGCTTCCTTTAAGACAGAAGAGGAGCCAGAGCTGCTCTGAGGACTGGGCCCTGTTCCTGAGGTGATGTGATTAAAGGCCTCTGTCTGGGCTGCACCCATTCAAATGTCTTGCACACGCCACAGCTGCTTTAGTTAATTGAATTGTCAGGAAAGCAGACAGGGCTGAAGGTAGCACTAAGACTGATGTGCTGAATCAATAGAGTGGCACTTAAATAAAGTTGGCCCATGGCTGTGCCAAGGCTGAAGAGCTTTCTCTTTGTTGGGATCAAGCAAGTGCTTTCTGATTGTTTCAGCTGATTAAAAGTAACTGAGCTGCTGGCTTGGTTAAAGATTTGTTTTCATGTTGGATAAGATAAAAAAAATTATGGTGTTTAAAACATGTTCAAGTGGCAATTTCACATAGGTGTTTTTGGATTCTTAAACTGTCCCCTGTTATGTCCTTCTTTACATTGTATTGTACTTCATTTATTACTCAAGGTCAGAAACAACAGATTATGGCTTACTCCATCTTATTTACAGTTCCTTTTTCCTGTTAATCATGTTATGTCACTGTCAAATAAAGTAATAAAATAAGTAAAACACTGGCGGACAATCAGTGAACATGACTCAACAGACATGTAAGCCAGCTCCAGTGCCAAAGATCTGTCTCGTCAGATGAATTACCGCCATGGCCAAAAGACAAAGTGAGCTCCATTACCATGACCAGAGTCAGCCAATGACTGTGATGCCGTGGTGAAATAGTTTTTTAGAAAATTGCAGTCTCAGAGGGAAGGGGTGATGTAATTGTGGCGGGATGATGTAATTGTCTATCAGCATGATTGTGCTTGTTTGGTAGGCGCATTGATTAATTAAGTGCTCGTCTGCCCAGTTGCTATGAGTGCTTTGCAGTTAATGTGATGAAGACATCATTGCTCCTTTGGGGGCGTGGGGGGAGGGGGTGGTAAGATTGGTAAGATTTTATTTATTCCTGATTAAGAGTAAGAGCAACTGTTGTTGACTAAAAAAATTTATTTTTCATCTTATCCAAAACAGCTGATTCTGCTCTGCCATAATAACGCTGACCATGAAAACAGGTTTCCTCAACATAGCGCAAATGCTTTGCAACTGAGTGTCTGTCAGATAGCTGGCTGATGCTCTGGATTGCAATCCATCTTTATTCAATAATCCATGGCAGCATTAATGCATTGTTGTCACTGCTGCCAGTTTGTCAGACTCAACAGCCGGCTCAAGGAGAGCCTCTATGTCCAGACATTTACTCAGTTTAATCAATGCGGCTATTGGCAATGCAGGGTAACTCCGTGCTGCGTTAACCCTCCTTTTGTGCACATACCAGAGGTGATGGGCCTACAAAAGAAAGAACTGGGAGGGAGATGAATGAACAGATTAGGAATTTGTTCAAAGGTCAGCGCTGACAGTATGCAGGAGTGGAGCTGCTAACCAAGGCAAGGCCCTGTGATTAGGACATTTGTGAAGAATGATGAACTGTTTGTCTGACATCTACATCTCGTTTGACCAGCTGTGTCGCACTGACAGAGAGAGTGAAGAGCAAGTGTTGCAAGACTTGTTCTGGGCAAACTCTCACACTGCCAAGAACTGTTGTGTTTTGCCCACAGCCATTTTTTTAGATGATTATCATGTAAACAATTGTTGACTTGTGTGCGTGGTTTTAGGGATTACAGTATATTTCAGATAGTAAAAAAAATAAAACACCTGCCATTGTGTTATGACAGAGAGGATGTAGCCTGTATGTGAGAGAGGCTGCCACCACACTCCTGGTTCCCTGGGAGACTGGCATGGTCAGCAGCCCCCTCCTCCCCCTTTTTTCCTCCCTCGTCCCTGCCTCTTCCTCTTGCTGTTTCTCCCCCTGTTTGTGAAGGAGGCGTGTGATCAAGGGAGAGGCAGGGCACGTTAGCCGAGGCTGTGGGAGTGGAACTCAGACGGCAGGCAGAGCATACAAACACACACACACACATGCTCAGTCAGCGTAAGTGACACAAGTGCTGGCTCCATTCAGCACTGAGTTGACTGATTCACTGCTATCCATTAGCCGGCATGCCGCAGAGAAAGAGGAGTTTCACTTTTGGAGCATATGGAGGGTAAGAATGAATCTCCTAATAATTTGTAGGAACTGAACCTCCTGACAACAGTTCTCATTTGTGTAATTGTGTGTGTGTGTGTGTCAGTGTCTGTTTCTGTCTCCCCGTTTGATGACTGTGCAGATTCTGTGTCTGTGTTTGTGCCTGCATGTTTGTGCTGTTTGCACTGGAATGCCATCATATTCATGAGAGCAGCTTTTGTCTTGAATGTCTCCAGTTGACGTTTTTCTGGCTTTCGATCACAAATCGGACCTGATAATACTGCTGTTGCTGTTTGATGGTGAATCATTAAAGGGCACATTCTGTTCAGTAACGGGGAGGTATCAGATGCAAGATACAAGCATAAACAAGATGAGGTGACAAAATCAGCAGAGAGAAAAGTAGCTGTGATTCAGGTGTGAGAAAAGTATAACTGAGGCCCTGACAGAGCTGAAAGTATGATGGATGTGAGTCATATTAGATATTATATACTATACGTGTATGTGTAGATGCTATATGGATCAGTGCTGTAGCTCCCATGTTGTCGGTAGGCACATGTCCCAAGTGTTCTTATGTGGCCCTCTTCAGACTTTACAGGATACTGAGCAGTAGACACACTGTCAGCAAAAAGCTTTTTAATGGTCAAAAGGTGAACAGGTGCCTCAATGCAACTGCATGCCTGAGGGTAGCCTCAAAAAAAGCTCTGGAAATGTACCATGAGCTGAAAACTAATGGAGACTGTAGTTAAAGCCATAGGCTGGGCTGCGACTTTGGCGTGGAGGCCACAGTCATGATTGCTGTCAATATGTGTGGGTTGTTAGCCAGGTGGAGCCGGAGACACTAGTACACATGCATTATGAGCAGTCATGGCTGGAACTGCCTGGTAACTCTGGTAGCGCTTTATTTCATGGGTCCCTATTTTCCTAATAATTTCCTTGGAAGATTCCTGAAAAGTGCTATTACGAGTCAAAGTTTGTTTTCAAGTGAGGACTGGGATCATCTATGTTTTTGTTACTACAACTATTTTAACTGTTGTTCTCACCAACCGTCAAGCACCCGTGGGTGTGTCCACCCTCCGGCCACAAGGCGCAATAATTAGCTCATTATGGCATGAAATGTGACAATGAAGTGAAGAAGATGCTGCATTAAAAAAAAAAAAATCCCTGGACATTCAAGAAAATTATTAGGAAATCTTCCATTGTTTATTTCCTCTGTGTATCGGCACAGTTGAACAGTTGAAAACTCTTGAAGGTAGAGTTTAGTGGGGGCCTTGAATGCCATTGCACTTGGCATTTTGATAGGTCAGTCTGATTGCTCACACCAGCAGGTGATCTGTAATACACTCTGCCCCCTGCGTCCCATTGGCATTCACCGAAAGGAGCGCAGCCCCTCTGTTCTCTGTACATCGGTCTTTCCTTGACGCAGCATGCTTTGTCATTTCAGCATCAAATATTGATGGAGCTGCTAATTTGAGGTCGTGTGTGTTTTCTTTTTGTTTAACTTTGTGAGTTATGGCCCTTTTTATCACAGACAGATTAAATGCTCCTAAGTGAGACCATGACATTGCAACACTGAGCTTTCATATAATTTTATTATTTTTAGTATTCCCTCTACTTTCAGGACTTTCGTTTTATTCATAAGTCTCACGTGTTTGTTGTAAGTCATTGAGACATGCTATAGCTAATATATGTATTTCTCTTTGCCTCTAGTTTGCTCTGCAGCTCATGATGACTGTCCCCTCACAGGCTGTCCCCTCAAGTAAACACAGAGCTGTGACCTGTGTCTTACATGAACCGAACGCTCTCTTAGTGGCAAGACCTTCAGGCAACATGGACAATGACGCCGTGTGTTATAGAGTCCTATAGAATGACTGGGAGAGTGCATGTTAATGAATTGTTCAAAAACAACCAAATGGAAAAACCCCCATTGTTTTGAAATGTGAGCAGACCTGAATTGTAGTTGGAATTTTCTGGTCAGCTGATTTAAAAATGTCATTTCTTCAAGCAAACAAGGAGACATGCTCTCTGGGGGAAAATATGTTTCCCACCATTAAACAGAGTACTTTTGTCATAATAACACTGTGTGAACACACTCAAGATTAGCCATTAAATGTACCTCACAGATAAACCATGTATTCATGTGTTTGTGAATTTTTTGGCTCCAACAAAAGGCGAGATTAGCTGCAGTACAATCTCCAAGAATTTAAGGTTTTACTTGATGAAAACCTGTGTTTATTTTTACACCCAGTGCTGTCTGGGGGGAAAAAAAAAGAGAGGCTTCTATCACTGTGATTTTTGATGTCTCTCAGGCTTTCTGCAACACCGTGCTGTGTACAACAGGAAGACAAACCCAGAGAGGGCCTTTTTGTTTGACAAAAGCAACTGTTTGCATGACAAAAGATGATTAGACCACAAGGCAGGTCTACTTGAGAACAGGAGGCCATTCAAGTGCTTTTCCAAGGGCAGTGGCAAAACAAACAGTCGATGTAGGGCAACCGCAGAGCCCTTCATTGCCTTGCATATTTACTTTGACATTCACGTTCGCATTGATATTCACAACAGCAGGGCATCTGCAAGGAAAAAAGGGGTAGGAAGGCACTGGGGGAGCTGCAGTTAATTATCTAATGCTCATGAGGGTACCTATTGTTAACTTATTTTTGCTCTGATAAGAATGATAATAAAGGAGAGGTTGTTATCGTCTTGTACCTTGTAAGTCCTCTGTGCCCTCATCCATCCAGATTGGTCTGCTGGAACGAAAAAAACAAAACCTGGTCGACTATGCCACAATAAGGTAATTTATCAGGGAATGATGATATGAGCTCCTTCAAAGATACAGCATCACCCGATAGCAGTAAACAGAGCCCTCGAATTGTGCATGTGTTTAGGGTTGAAGGATGAATAACACCTGCTCTTCTTCATTGAACCAGTTCACCTGTAGCTTCATCTTTAGAAACAATGTGTCAAAAATGTCCTTATCTTGATACACATCAGATATGATCAGAAAAGTCAACTCAGCCAGTGAGTCGCCAACCTAACTATGTCAACAATTTCCAGTGCTTCGCTGATGAAAAGCTTTTAATGTGAAGCAGCTGTATAGTTTGCTTTAACTGTACATTAAAACAGTAATGGGCTTCATTACAGATACGACTGTGCAGCAAAGGAGAACAGATTACAAAACAAATGTTCCTTGATAAAAGTAACAACAAGAAATAAGGAGTGAAACAGTGAAACAAACAAACTCCCACATTAGGGGCTGTAAAACTACTGAAAGCTGAACTAACATGTATTTTGAGAAAAAGTTGACCCATGGCCACAAGTTTATGATAGTGTGAACCATCTTTAGTATCTTACATCAGTCATTGTAATATCCCCATTACACTGTCAAAATAGCACTAGTGTTTTTGTGGTCCACACATAAGCATAAGAAAATAACATTTGTGTTACTATACCGATTAAATTAAACCAAGTGAGTCTGAATTACACACATCACAAAGTGAGACACTTATCATGAGACCAAAAACACGTCATGTGTTTCTCTGCTGGGTGAATGTGATAGATATCACAGTGCCAATCAGCATAGCTGTGGCACTGGTGTGTGTGTGTTTCTGTGTTTTGATACACTGTATCCTACTGTACTGTAGCTAAATGAGGACATTCAACCACTTTACACTCATTTTTCCATCAATGGCCTCATTCAGTCCACACTGGGTTGAGATAGAGTATACAGTCCAGATCTGGCCACGTTTAGTATTGTTTCTTGAGTTGTTTGTTATTACTACACAAAGTGTTTTATATATAAAGAAACTGTTCAGCATTGCCCAAGGACTTCTTAGTAAGGTATTTTTGACACTATCCAGTTCCTGACTGACTGCAGAGTCAGATACTAGCCTACATGTTTACTGTATGTATGTGTCAATGTGAGACCTCTTTCACAGGTGAATGAAACTGAATAGGCTTACTTAGTGTATTCATCCAGCCATCCACATATCTTGTTTTTACTTTCTTGCTCCACAGTTTTGGTCCAGACTAAAATATCTCAACAACAATTTCATGAAATTTTGTATCTTCATTGTCCCCAGAGGATGGATCCTAATGACTTAAGGCAAAGGTGATCCCCTGACTTTTTGGCTTTCAGTAAAATATCTTTACAGTTAGATAGATACAGATACAGAAAGATTGCCACCTTTTGTATATGCATTTATGCCTCCTCAGGATGAATAGTAATTACTTTGATCTATCACCATGATCAGGTCAAAATTTGCAGTTTGGGGTTTTTGGTTTATGACCAAATACCAACTAAATTAATGTAATGTCTGTACACCCTCATTTGCACTTTCCGTTTAGAGCTACTTAAAATGTTAGTAAGACGGTGAACATGGTACATTACACCTACAAAACATCAGCATGTTTACCGTGACTAGCGTTTGGCTCAAAGCACCAAGCTGCTAAAGTACAGCCTCGGAGTTGCTGGCAACTCTAGTTGAGCCTAAGTGGGGCTTTAACGCTATAATAATACAAACTTTAATGGTCGTCTTCTCAGGTTTCAACAGGTGTGTGCAAAATTTGAATCAAAAAGGTTTTCTTTAGTGGGTGGACCACAAATAGGTTACGTGACCACTTCACCCCTAACTAGCCCTAAAACTGGACAAAGACAAAGGACTTAAGTCTGCACGCTCTGTGCTCATGCTAGGTGAACTGAGTGTACCGCTGACGGTGACTCCACCAGAATTCATTGTATCTGTGTGGAAGAGGAATTATTTTTATGCAAGCTGGGATCATTGGGATCATGTTCTTAGCTCAGCATCAGTTAGTACAAATGATTCTTGTTATGAAATGCCGACCGACAGCAATGACCTTATCGTGATATAAACATCATTTTCCCAATGCATATTATTGTGAGATGATAATTTTCCAAAGTCTTTACATTCTCTCAGTATTTTTTCTACCGGTGAGGAATAACTCCATAAAGTTTAGCAAACAGCTGAAGAACAGTTAAATACTGAACGGCTGGTGTGATCATCCAGGAACAGTCCCTGAGCTTTTAAGGTAATTTGGGGAGGAGAGATGTGTTCATCTCCATCTGGATTGTCCTAAATTCAGAGTACATCCCATATTTCAGATATAGAATTAAAGCTGCAAGAACATGTTGCTGCAGCAGATTGGTAGCTGAACAACAAACTTGTTTGCTTTAAGCTGGATTTCCTCTGGGCTCACTCCTCAGCCCCTGCTCGTGACCTACTTGCCACGAGCAGTGCTGCTGACTCCATATATACTGCAGAGTAACATTTTAAAAAGTTTAGCAGGGAAGAAATTAGGAAATTTCAAGCTGCGCTAAAAGTCAGATTAAGTTGAATGAACTAATTGTCACGGCTGCTGACACGGTGATGGCCCAGGGTTTCGAAGACCCGCCTTTAGCCTTATTATCCCTCGCTGATGTTCGTTTCCATAGAAACCAGCTCGTGGTTGATACCTCGCTGAGAGTCTAGAAGAGGCATGAAAAACAATTTGTCAGTATTTGGCTACCACCTCCTGAGCTGTAATATCCAATCTGTGCCATGATGCGTTCCTTTATTTATTTAAATAACTAGGCTACACACACTGTTTTCACTGTCAGATTTAAATGTGCAAATATGACTCATGGCCCACAAATGCATTAGCACAGGCAAATTTGTTATAGCCTACTTTTGTCCACTCCAACCGCTGTTCTCTCAGAGTGGGACAGAATATTTTTTGTTTTGCTGATAAAGAAGAGTGTTTTTCATGTCTCGCTGTTTTCAACTCAGCTGCCTCCTCTTTATCTGTGCGCTCTCCTGCCTAGTCCAGGTTTACTTTGCTTTATTAGTGGAATGTCTTTTTACTTTTATGTTTCTCAGGAATGAGTCAAGTTTCCTTTTGACCAGGAAAAGTGGTAACTGAAGGACTTTTTATAGTGATTAATCTAACTCACTTACACTTACTTACTGAAAACAACCTTCTTTTCTGTCATCAGTCAGCTTACATAGCGCCTCTTTAGCTTGTAGCAAGACATCAGGCAAAAACAATATTTGTATGTAGTCTCATGTTTTCACAGCTCAGCACAAGAAAAGTGAAGAGCATGTTCTTTTCATAATCTTAACAAATCAGTGTGTTGATAGGGGGTCTCGACTCTTTGGTATTACGTTCTGTTTTGTAGCTAAGGTCGCGTTTTATTGCAAATTCCCTGTATTGGTTTTGGTATTTCAGTTTGGAGCCTTTATCCAATAATCTCAACACACCCCAGTTGATTTCATTTTATGGGAATTCCATGAAACCTGAGAATGGGTGAGCAGCGCAGGATGAGGCTTAGAAAATGTTATTCTTAGTGATGCAGCACATATAAAAAAACAGCTTTTCTCTCCTCACACTCCCTCGCAGAGCTGACATCCCATAAGTACTTTGGCTTTCTCCCAAAAAAACAGTATGCATTCCGCTTAAGACGGAGCCACTGGTTTATCTGCGCACACGTGTCTGTCACACTCAGTGAAATCAACACTGGTGGTAGATTTGAGATAGAACAGCACCACAAAATCCATCTGAATGACATTATGTGTCACATGGACGCCTGGGGTTGAAAATGATGAGCGATCTCCTGCATTGATAGGAATCAGGCGACAACCTAGTGTAACAACACAAGTCTCTTGATTGGTGACTCCACAGTTCAGTGAACAAACAAACCCCCCAGGGCCTGTTTCCTCTCGCTAACACTGTTTCCGAGAAGGAGGAAGTTTTAAGCTTTCATTTATCTTTTGAGAAGTTCTCATGATAAAAGAAGAAGTACAAATATTTTTACTTTTGGTCGTAACGTTACCGCTTTGTGGCTTTCTCGTATTCAATAAAACTTAGTGGCCTTTCTTTTATATGAATGAAAGCATGAGGTCTGTCTGTAGCCGCACTCAATCATTTATGATTTTTAACCATTCTAGTTTTATGACTTTAGCGATATCACATCATATATATTTATCATATACAGAGATATATATATATATATATATATATGCACAGATGAGGGACAAATTAAAGACAAAAGAGTGAAGAAACATATCAATGCAGCTGCCTCCATATAGGGAAGAAGCATTTTCCTGGCATGGTTTGGGTCTCCATGTCCCTTTAGAGGGAAGCCTCACAGCAAATCAATGCTAAGTTGTTCTGAGTGATCGCCTTTACACTTAAATGAAACATTTCTGTCCTGATGGGAGTGGTCTCTTCTAGAATGTCAATGACCCCATCCTTAGGGTACAAGAGGTCACCGAATTAGAATGAAAATGATGTGAATCATATGCTATGGCCCTCACAGTCACCAGATCTCCACTTAACTGAACACCTGTGGGAGATTTTGGACTAACTTCTCAGACAGCACCTGCCACCACCATCATCAAAACACCAAATAGGGAAATATAATTTGGAAGACTGGCGTTCATCCTCTCAGTAGAGTTCAAACACTTAAACATCAAGGTTAAGGCACGCTGAAGCTGTTCTTCCCAACACCTTACTAAGACACATGTTGCTTTTTCTTTTAATTTGTCGCCTATCTGTACCTACAAAGGTAAAATATAAAGCTACTTTTTTTTCCCAGAATTGTTTTTGATCCTTCGAGTGGTGCCATGTCATGCAAATCAAAAACATCCAAAGAAAGATGAGTAAGAAGTCTGAGCTCCGGTGGCTCTACTGGGAGATGCAGGGTGGACAGCAGTCTGCAGCTTTGGCTTGATGGATGAAGGCAGACAGACTGATAAAAGATATTGTGTAGACATTATTTAAAATATTTATAGCGTATTCTTATGGCTTTTCTCTGTGGTTTTGTCTTGAAAACTGCTGCATGGATTGTTGTGAAATTTTGCACAGATGTTTGTGTTCCCCACAGGATGAATTGTGATAACTTAGCTGGTCCTCTGTCATTGGGACAAAATTTCATTGTGTCCAAATACTTCTGTCTATAACTGAATACCTGCTAAACTAATGATAACTCCTCAGTTTGTGCTTAGTGCTACCATGGTGAAGATGCTAAACATTATACCTACTTAAAATCAGCATGTTAGCATGCCAGCACACAGCATGCCTATACACTCTTGACTTGTTTCAGCTCATATTTCTGATACAGAGTCACCTCTTTTTCCAGAACTGTTTGTCTGATTCTTCGGGTGGTGCTGTGTCATGCAAACTAATCGTGTCAAGGGAAAGATGAGTAAGAGGTCTGAGCTCTAGTGACTCTACTGGGAGACGCAGGGGGGACAGCAGGCCGCAGCTGTGGCTGGGGGGATGAGGCCAGACATACAGTCACAGGAGTCATGGTCAAAAGCAAGGAGAAAGAAACAATGTGAAATAAACCTCACGGCTTCTGGATCATGATCATGATCAGATGAGGTGCAAGAGACATACTAAACATTCCCTTTTCCCTGTGTCACCACCACCAGCTATCAAAAGATAGAGGCCTGTAGCCATGAGTCATTCACTGGTGCAAACCGTTATCAGTATCAAATATCCAGGCGGTTAGGCCAGTGAAGTCAAATGCTGCATACAAAGAGAGGTTGTGGTGTGTGTTTATGATTGTGATTGTGAGTATTTTGTCCATTTTTAGCATCAGGTTGTTACAGATCCCACCCAGTAGACTTAGAAATCATCATAAATAAGTTTCTGGTTGATGAGCTGAGAGAAAGCCTAGTTTGTCATGAATTTCACCTGTCAGACATGAGGTTGATATTTACCCTGCGCTCATAGTGCCATCTATTGGCAGAAATTGTGCTCTGCATTCTCAGCCGAGGTGTTCCCAACAGCGTATCATCTGACTATTGTTTCCTGTGATTACTGCTCAGTATTACTCAAATCTGTTTATCCGGAGTGACTTAAGGACGCATGATCATTTATTCTTGACTGACAGCGAGTAATGAGCGTTATAGATTCAGACCAGGACAAGCTTTATCTCAGGAAACACCAGGCTAGTAATCTTCCTTTCATCCTTGGAAATGCTACTTCAACAGATGGCAGAAGTTTTTTCAGGGTAACCCAGCCCACTGCATAACCAGCCTCTCTCAGTTCAGTGGACTCTGTGTGAGTGGAAAGGATGGTCCATTATCCATCTGCACTTTCCACACTTAATGTAGTCTGGGAAAACTTAGAGATTTGCAGGCAAGAACGTGGAAACTGTTAGTGAGTGTCGGATTCAATCATATACCATCTGGTACTGATGTATTCTAATTTGTCTGTCTTGCAAATATAAAGATGAATTGTTATGCTTTGTTGCAGAGGTATTTGCATTCAGCTGACTTAAATGTAGAATTCATCATCTTATTGTTTTTATGGGCTTTGAAATGGTAACATGAACTGTAGTAATTTTTGACAAAGATTAACACCAAATAAAGACAAACAAAGTGTTGCGACATGTGTTTTAAGTTATAGGTAAAACAAACAAACAAACAAACAAACAAAAAAAAAGACCAATTAGAGCTGTTCATGATAGCAATACTTATGTTACTTATGTTTTTTTTTCTAGAGTGGACAAGACATTCTCCAAGGCAAGAAGCATTTGGTGAGTTTTCCTTTCTATTTATATTTTCTGTCCATAAATCTGCTAAATCATGACATCTCTCTGGAGTGGCGTTTTTAGTGTCATTGATTTGAACTGGCCCTGTAAGTTTGAAGTGTGTGAATCAGTCCACCGCAAAGAGAATGTTTGAGCCAGAGAAAGCTAGAGCAGATGGGCAGCAGTGGGGAAACGGACACTCAGCCTGTGCTGCCATCTCTGCAGTGCTGGTGAGGTTGGAGTGCTGCTGTGAGTGGCACGTGGAGGCAGGCAGGGAGCTGAGCATGCACACCTCTTGCCACTGCAGATAGACCACTCCATTCCCAAGCGCTTTAGGTGTGGTGGCACGCGTGTCTACCCCTCAGCCCCCCTCTGTTTGACTGCAGCAGGTTAACCGGTGCCCTGCTGCAGTATCATCGCTCCTTCCCTCTGGAATACAGATACAGGATGGTCTCTTTTACCAGCTAGGCCTGCATCACTCAGCAGTGCAGGGGGCTGCAGTCTGGCCATCGGAACACCACTGCATCAGGCTGCAACAGAGCAACTGCACCTCATGGTAAAGAAGAAGAGGGGAGACACTGGAGCAAATTAAAGGTGAAGAGGAGAATCTAAAACGGGATACAGAACTGTACAGGAGATGAAAGAATTGGGGGTGTGAAGAGGAGCGAGAAGGAGAAGGGAAGTAAGTGGAAGAGGTGGCATGACAGGAGGAGAAAGAAAAGAGCAGTAAAGTGTGTTGCCTGCGAAACAGAAGAGTTCAGCAGAGTCACCCATGGTCCTTTCAGCCATTTTTGCTTTGTCAGAGTCGAGCTCTTCTGCAGAGCAAGGAGGAATTCAGAAAGCTTGGCTTAATGAATTTGGAGGATTTTTCCCACAATAGAACTTCAATTATATTACAAAATCATTAGTGTTCACGCCCAGCGGGACAGATCGATTTCAAACAACAAAACCTGTGGTGCTGAGATGAAGCAGAGAGAGTGAGATTGGCACAAGATATGTCACAAACAGCTGCTTTTAGAAAGGAATCTACAATTTGTTAAGCCTAAGGACAGAATTGAGATTCAAAAAGAAAAGTAATAACGTCAAAAAAAAAAAAAAAGCCCCTGCAAACAGGGAGAGACAAAGTCAAAATCTTGCTTTAGGAACTGTATGTTGGACAGGATGTGACTGGAAATTAGAAGAACAAGCAAAATCCTTCAGCGGCAAAACTGTAACAGCGCAACCCAGCAAATATGCCATGCTCACCTTTCCGGATTGGAAGGCCGAGAAAATTATGGTGAGTTTCTGTTCAACCAGCCTGGAGATAGTTTTGATGATAAGTGCATGGCTCCACAGTCAAATGGTTCACAACAATTCAGTTTACCTGCATGCTGTATGCATTCCTCCAAAGCTGCCCCACACCAGCACTTAAGGAATGATTAATGAAACCAACCTGTGTGTGTAAGGCAGCCATATACTAATGGGTTATATATAATAGTCAGTCAAGCTTTATTTGTATAGCGCTTACAGGCTGATGCAGTTTACAGTGCTTGACGAATGACTGACATTGCTGATAATAAAACAGTAGAAAGAAAACAATCTGAAACAAATATGCACAAGAAATAAAAGTGACGAAATGCAATAATAAAACCAATAGAATAGATAAAGACTGTCAAATGAAACCAATAAGAGGGAATAAAACATAACACAGCACAATAAATGATTACATAAAATAAACAATGGCCAGGAGCAGCATACTAATCAAAAACCAGGTTAAAGAGGTTATGTTTAAAAAACAGGTTCACATGTGTACTCAGTGAACCACATCACCCTAATCTGTTTTTATTTTGTGCCAGGAGTTGTTCAGTTTTGATCCCTCCACTCTTGTAGCTGATTAAATGTTAAATGACCATCTCTCCACTTGGTCACTGTGGGTCATACACAATAAACAGATGATCTTCAAGCCCAGTCTCTGTGCTCTCCGGGGGAGGCCTGTAATTGGTTGTAATCCTGTCTTGCTAAGCTCCCCTGATGGGTGGAAACGGGAGAGGAGGGTTAGTGTGAATAATGGCTATACTGAGATGTTGTATAAGAGCCTTTCTCTCTCTGTCTCTCCTACACACGTACGTACATACATCCAGACGCCTCTCTGTCCCTGGACTATGATGACCATGATGACTGTGGCAGGCTGACCACTGTATTACTTCCGGCTTAGTCTTTAATCCCAGTGTCTTATCCATGCTCCTGATCACCTTCATGTTGAACAGGTCTGCACTTTTTAACCACCCTGGGATGCTTGTGTTGCTATAGCGAGGAAGGAGGAGGTTACATGTTAAAGAACTTGGACACTTATGATACCAGCCTTTGCTCTTAATGCAGTATCAAAACAGAATCTTTTCTCTAACCTGTGTGATGGATAATTTGGTTTCTTCCAAAGTATGTATCTCAGCACGACTTCAAGCCCTCCTCTGCGAAAAAGTGTGTTTGACTCATTGTTTCTTCTCCTGGATGTTTGAGCTTTGATGTGCAGTTTGACTCTCGAAGGCTGTATTCATCTGCTGGAGGAGGTTTCTCTGTGCTCACAAGTATGATGTGAAAACTTGAAGTCTCCAGCAGACATATACTGAGAATGGACTTTTTTAGGGAAGTAAGAGACATTGTGTGTCCAATAGTTAAACTGGTGAAGCGAAAAATATTTCAGTGAGGGAAAACCATATCAGACATGAGTTATTATTCAAAGGACAGTCATTTCATATGTTTTAAAACTTGCATAACTCAGCATAACAGTGTGCCAGTGTTGATGGTTGGTTTTGGTTTTAGTTACCCTCACCTCTGCCCCCCACTGGTAAAAAGCTGAGAACATGTATAGCACAGGGACAGTCTGCAATAGTCCTACATTAATAATCATACCAATAATAACATTATTCATTTCTCCTTAAGTTGGATAAAATGGAAACGTCAAAACCTTAAGAGACTTTTCTTCATGAAGCAAACTTGACAGGGACAAACTGCGTTTTTTTTTGAAGAGGCATCAAATATCCATGGTTTCGCTCAGTTGGTTTCAAAAACAGTTATTTTAATGCTGCTGAACGACCTTGCTATTTATTCCAAATTGTTTGATTCAATTTGCCATTCTATTTTTATGACACTTTCTAAATTCTGGGCCCATTTGATCCTTTGTGTTTTGTTTCTGCCCATAAACACTTAAGAGGTGTCACCGTAAACACTCCTCTGTTTGTGTTCACTGATTTCCTGTGAGATGTCACGCCGCATCATCCTCTGCGTGTGTCGACGCAGCACATGCGCTTCGCCGCTGCACTGCGAAGTAGAGCCGGGTGTCAGCTCGCCTGTGCACGCTCATCTGTGTGCGTCAAGCCGAGTTGTCTGGAAGAGCGGACATAGTGGGAGAGTGAACTGTCAAGCCCGATCAGACTAGACTGTCTCTCTGCGAGTCTCCTGCTGTCTGACCAAATATAGCACCAAAGTGACAAGCTCGCCCCTGGTTCTGCCCATCTCAATAATCCAAATCCTAACATGTCATCCACCATCCAGCACCAGCGCTAGATGTCTTTAAAAAAAAAATCCATAAAGCTCAGATGACAGCAGGCTGTTGGAGGTTGAGACGAGTGCCAGGCAACTCTGACAGGACATTTCCATTTTACTTTATCTGATTCTTGATTCTTGAAAGTTGTTCCGCCAGCTTTTTTAAAAATCACTTCCTTGCCTTCAGACAGTCTCTTGCAGCTTCATCTTCATGAGACAGGGCTGCAGGTATTAAAGAAGCAGCCAAGGTTTTTATTCCATGTGTTTGTGGATGGATAAATCCCTCAGTGTGCTTTTGTGGATTTGTATATCCCTCATGGAATATGTTTATTGACACCTGTCATGCTGAGTACGGGTGGTAAGCCAGTGGGAAGATGAGAACTTTCTGTTCCCCGCTTCTGTCTCCTGCGGGAGAGGAAATCCCCACATGCTGAAATATTTTTACATTTTTTTCTGTAGAGATCTATGCTGCTGTGGTGGGTTCTTGTCTTCACTAATGGAAAGACGGGGGGATATGCGCATCACAGATCAAGCAGCATGAAATTTAATATCACTGAATACATCAGTAGCTGCAATATCAAACACGAAAGAGCACAAAATGATCCCACAGTGACCCTCTGTTGTTGAAAAGGCAAATCTGCATGACTGTGATTTCCGTGGGGGCCTTGTTTCCAAGGAAATCTGGATAGTGACATTGTGAAAGACAAGCAAGCTGGAAATCGAGACCCGCTGGTAGAGAGAACATGCTTTATTCAAAAACACCTGCCATACCTGGCCTTTTAAAGCACTCTGAATATGGCCAGCTGTCAGGGGAGGTGAGGCCTCAAGAGAACCCATCAAGGATGCATCAGACCCTACAGATATTTCATTATTTATCATTTCTAGCATGTAGCATCTGATTGTACAGCCAGTTTGTATTTTTCTATTTTCACCATGAATGTAGTAGTATAGCTCATACCTTCTAGGAAAAACTGTCAGTGTGTTCTAGTGTATTGATAAGAATTACTGGATAAGATTTCTATATCTGACCGTTTGTATAAAAGGACTTTTAGAGGAGCAGTTCCCTGGGGAACAAACAGCTTCTCAGGACTTATCTGCTTTTGGAATTCTGTCCAATATTTGGTTTTGCCTGATTGTGGCGGTGGCGGTAACTGTTACAGCTATAGGACAAATATTCCCATAGGGTTTTACATTTTCCAAAACAGATTGGGGAAAGTCACAGAGTAGGTTATTTTTACTTTCTCCTCACACACAGAATAAGGTACCTGAATAAAATGGACTCACAAGGTCATATGAAATGTGTTAGAAATTACATATAGTATATTTATATATTTATGTATATTTATTTATATATATATTTATATAGCCGTCAAAATAAAACATTTTGGAGCGGAAATCAGTCCTTCTCATCTGAAAAGATTGCCTTTGAGACTGAGGAAGTGTGGCCACATACACACAATATAAGTAACTGATACAAGCACTGCTGAGTGAAATGGCTTCACACCAGAGACAATCATCCTCTCATTTGTTTGAGCACTGGAGGTGAGTCTGAGGGGGTTGAGAAGGATGGGGTCTATTTGGGGTCAATCCGAGGGTCTATTTGAGTGGTAATTCATAGCACATATGCTCCTCATGTCTCTGGCTGTTGGAGGACTGATGGTAGGCAAGGAAGCAGGTGCTGCTGCTTTATGATGAATTTGAAAAAATCCAAGAGTGAGGTTGGCTCGTAATATCTGAGCTCTTCAGTGTCATCACAGTGATACATGATGACACAGTGGTAACAAGACCACTGAGCAGTACAGCTGAATGCAGTGATGTCTGACCTTTGAGGTAAATTTTTGCACACAGCTTGCTCATTATTATAATAATTGAAGCTAAAACTCCGGTTCAGCAGGTGGATACTGTGGAGGACTTGAGGTATAGGAGTCATATTACTGAGGGATTATAAGAAATATGCATTTTGATTTATTCTAATCCAGAATTTAATCTTTTAGACTTTAGACTTTTAATCTAGCGCCACCTTGAGCTTAATAATTTTATTCTAAAGGATGGATCGCTGTGAAATTCGGCACCTTAATTAATTCATTCATTCAAGTCTAAGGGCTTGATGTTCCCATGAATGTCGCTCTTGTGCCACCAGCATGTTGGCATTTTTGTTTTTCTGTAAAAATGTTGCAACAAATTCTGTATGAATTGCCATGAAATTTGGTGCAGACACCAAGATGAATAAACAATCTTGCTAATCTTTTAATTTTTCATCTATTTGTTGTATAATTAAAACTGGAGTAGTCAACTGTATCAGCACACAGGTACACATTTTATTTCCAATATGTTGAGGAAAAACACTCCAGAAAGACTTTAAGGCCCAGGGATGGTATAACTAACATGGACATTATGTACAGTTTACTTTTAGCCTCTGTGGTCACTCTGTGGGCTGGTTAAACAGGAGATAATCTAATGATAAAAAAATAGGTCATGTTTAATACCACCATAAACATTCACACTTTTCATATCTGCTTTAAGGACCCCCCAGTGTAACCCAATTACTCAGTTCAAAACAAGATATTTTAGAAAATGCTACGTGATTATCAGAACAGTCACAATCACAGGGCACAGTGGGGTTCAGGTGTGATGCAGAGAAATCATCGTGGGGATGTAAAGTTTCTTCAAAAGTTAACAAGCAGTTGGCACTCCTACTTTGCCTTGCAAACAAATTGTGCACTTGATTAATGCAGCCAATTTGTTTACGAGTGACTGGAGGCGGGTTTTAACAAATCTAAAAACATCAGAACTTTCAGATCTCCTACAATCCAACATGTTACTGCAGGAACAACAAGAATCTTTGTTTGACTCAGGTCGTCAGTCACAGATCAAGCAATTACTATTTTAATTCAAAATATTTCACAAAATATATTACTTTGACAAATAAACATGAAAACCTGGCACTAAAATATGTGTTTATTTCTTGTATTGTATTATTTCTTACTTTTCTCTGTGTGGAACTGTAGTTGTGCATAGTCATTATAGGGCTCTTGATTCACCCATGTTTTTCAGCTGACTCTACTGTGTGCTGCTTTCAGTCCCCCCCACCAGTCACCTTCTCCATCCCTGAGGTCGACCACAACTAACTAACTCTCCACCTGTGGGAGACACTCAATGGTTATGCATAAATAACCATTCATTCATATTTCAGGACAGTCGCCACCTTGGCTGCTGGAGTCATCTGATGTGTTGCTGGAGTATAATGTGTCTGTAAAAACCTTTAACTGACCTTGGGGGTCACTGGGTGGTCACACACGGCCTCTTACACACACATCACACAGATTACATTCTCAGCTGTCTGCTGGGTTCATGTTCAGCATAACAACATGTGTTTGAATCAGAAGTAACATTTTTACTCGTATAAACTGGAATAGGTCAGTGAAACTTGATGAACATGAACACGCAGTTTCTGACTCTTGATTTGGCTCACCCTGCTATGGTGCTTTAAGAAATATAAAATCCAGCCAGTTCAGCCAGTATGTGTGCTTGTGTCTCGTATTATTATTTAACTCGTCCGTCTTGAGAAATAGCTCCTAAAGCGAGAGAGGTGGAGAGAAGGAGGAGGACTGGGAAATTTTCAGGACAGCTGCAATTCTCAGAGGATAAGGGGTGGGGGCTGAGAGGGGGGAGTGACCACAGGCCATTTCACCAGGCTAATGGGATGGGAATCCCTGGCAGTGGGGGTCGGTCGGAAGGGATTTACTGTGGGATCCTGCAGAGGACACTGGAGCAGGGTGGATGCTATCAGTTTAAAACCAACTATCTTCCGCCACTGGAGATAAAAATAAAGCTCCATATGGCTCAGGATTTTCTTCTTGTTCTCTCATTATTTATTATTTTGTCAGAGTGTTGAATTCTCTGTGTTTCTATGTCGCCTTTTATGGGAACTGGCTGCAATGATCCGTATTAAAACATCACTCAACATGTGAAATCTGCTTGCTCTTATCCGATAATGTGCTTTTTATCTATAAACATATTGACAAAAGCCCTCACAGACAACATTTTTTTTTTAATTCCATACTGAGCTCTTCCAAAAAAAAACAAAAAAAAAAATTGAACTGCACATATAACATCTGCACTCTTTGCTAAAAAGGTTTAAAGGAGAGATAGAGATTATTGTCACACTGCAACAGGGTGCCTCAACAAATTACTGCTAATCTGGACAATGTTTAAGTTTGTTCAATGATAAAATTCTGTTTTTTTTTTTTTTTTTTTATTTTTTTACCAGTAAGCTTTGGACACAGCGAGGATTATTTCTTTTGTTCATCACAAAACACAGCTTTTAATGGTGCACAGTATGATCTTTGTGCTGTAATCCCTTGTTATCTCTTCACGTCTGACACATACAGCACAGACAGACACACACTTTGGTCTTAGGTACATACTTGTTCATTGAGGAGATGTTATGTAGAATGTAATTTAGCAGGGATTAAGTGGGAAACTGTGCTATTGGTGACATTACTCACAGGTCTGCTGGGAACTGCGGATGGTAGTTTAGTGGAGGAAACATGTTCACTGGGGATTGAATGAGATTCATTACAGTAATTAAAAACCTTTCCACACATGCTTTCTCATCCTGTACAATTAGCATTAAGGAGCCTGCAATGCCTTTCCACCTCTGGGACCTTAATGTTGGACATAATCACCTTGTTCAAGTCACATCATAATAAACATGAATGTGCATGTGGGTGTTAGTATTTTCCTTTTTTTTTCCACATGTGGATGATGTGGTTGCCACAGCAACAGCCCCGGCTTACTTGCGAGGCAGTGTGGGGTTTGGAGGCAACCCCCATTTCCCTAATCAGCCCCTGCTGTTTTTTCACTTTCTGAGTGACAGACTTCAGTCATCCCCTGGGTGATCTGGGGGGGGGGGGGTCTCCTGCTTTGAAGGGGATGAGGGTGTTGGTGGTGTTGGTGGTGGATGGGGGTTTGAACGAGCACCGTATCATTTGTAAAGTGCGTGAGTTTAAGAGCAGACAAAGAGGGTGGAGATGGAGGAAGTGACAACTAAAGAGCACATATATGTGTGTGTGTGTATGTGAGAGTGAGTGGGAGTGGAGAGAGAGGAGGGAGGAGAGAGAGGGAGGGAGGAGGAGAATCAGCGGTGGAGAGGATGCTCACTGGGAGTGCGGTCTGTCTGAAGAGCTGCTGCGAGTGAGGCCAGCAGGTGATGGGAAGCAGCAAGTGAGCTGACTGGAGCTGGAGAGAAAGAGAAGAGTGAAAGGCGAGAGGCAGTCAGAGAGAGAGAGAGAGAGAGAGAGAGAGAGAGAGAGGAGATAACCGTGAAAGAGGGGATGTTCAAGTAGAGGAGAAGCGTAGACAGTGAGTCATCTGCCTCTGTGCTGGTCACTGTCCGGACATCCCAGGGAGCGCCCAGTGTACGATAGCCACCACTACTGCATGAGTAAGTTTTCTTCTCTGCTCCACACCAGGACATCAGCTCTCCCCCCCTGGATGACAAGCTGAGACTTCTTCACACGCCTATTTTTTGTGGTGCATCGCTAACCAGCTGGGGTGTGTTATGTAATTTGTTGTGGTGTTGGGACAAAGCTGTGGCTTAGTACTGCAAGCCTGATCTGCAGGAGGGAGCGGAGCTTTACGTGGTAATGCCACACACAGCAGGTGTGCGTGTGTGTGAAGAGCAGTATGCAATGTGTGCTGTGATGAAGGAGCAGTTTATTATGGACAAATCTGGACATTTCTTCTGTCACTTTTACACTAATGTGTGTTTTGAAGCTGCCAGAGTGGGATATAGATGTTTCATCTTGTAACCAATTCATGTCATTATCATGTGCTGTGTCTGTGTTGACTTTACCGAGACAGATGCTTATAAATCTCTAACAACTATTACCCCTTTTTTATATACATAATACAATATTTATCTTTAAACCAACTGATAGAAATGAAAGCATTCTCTTTCTCATTAATCTGTGTGTGTGTCCATCTATCGTGGATGAGCTCTAATTAAGAGTTCAGGGCAGCTGATGCCCCACCGTATCCTGTTCTCCCATGGGAGAGCTGCTGAGGCTCCTCGCCTCCCCCATGTTCACTGAGTCAACTGAGAAAAGGTTGATATTTACAATTGTTCTCATTTCGTTTGGACGAGCTGGGACCTTCTTTGATTGAAGAGACACTCCTCAGCACAGGACCTGCACAGTTCCATACATTCACTCATTTAATACTGTGTCGGCACAGGCAGCCACACTATCACCTTGGAAAAATGATTAGATTTCGAGTTTTCCATTTTGTCTCATTGAGCCAGTGAATGCACTGAATGTTATTTATCTGCTTGTGGAGGTCGGTGTCTTTTGGCTGCCAGAGCACACAATACCTTGTAGATACAGAGATGTGATACGTTTTCCTGTGGCTGGTGTAAGCCTTCTTTGATCATCACAGACAACAACACACGTGTTTGACTTTGCATTATTGCTGCTTCATGGTCACTCCAGATCAACTTTCACACTGATTGATCTCTTTGTGTGTTTGAAATAGATTGAATTAATCAAACAAATTGAAAGCCTGCTGTGCAAACTGCCTGGTTGTCATTGTCAATAGGGCCCCATATTCAGCAGAGGTATTGATCAGCGATCCTGCGGGGATAAAGCCGCTCTAGTAGAGATATTGAGTTTAGAGCAAAGGATGCGTGACAGTAGTATTGCTCCATTTTGCATTAGCAATGTGTTTAAGAAGAGAGACGCTCTGTTTGAATGAATGTGGAACTATGGGTGTTGTGTCTCTAGATCCCTGAAGTGTTTGTGAATAGCAGCAGATGATGCACTCAAAGAAAAGAAGAATGTGCACAGAGGAATATGATTTGATATCCTCTGGGAGTGATGCACACAGCGTAGAAATTATATATTGACTTATGAGAGTCAGATATAACTTGCATGTTCCTTGAGTCTTATAGATCAAATCAGACTTAAAAATGATGAATTCAGGAGTGAGGAAAGCATCTGGTCATCAGATATAACCCTCTATTACCAGGCTACTGCAGATAAGAAAGACCAGATGATTCCCAGGGAGACAATAAAGTATAGCCACAGTTCTTGTATTGATTCACAGAGGCTTTGATCTGAAATGTAGCTTGTATTTCCTGCTTTTTACAGTGAATCAAAGGTCTTATTTTGTGTATGAAAATGTTGCATTTGTTGCACTTTCAGGAGAATGAAACAAACAGATCTATAATACAGGAGATAACTTAATTTAAGAAAAGAAGAGTGATTTAAATAAAAAAAAAACTTCACTTTCTGGACCAGTGCAATGCCTCAGACCACAAGTCCATACAAATGCACTCTGTTTTCAAATGAGACCAGTGACGTGTCCTCAGGCGTTACCTTTTGATGTCCTCGTTCTTGATCTCAAACTGAGCGACCTTTTCTGACCGAATGTTCTCTTGCATCTGTCGGACTGTAGGAAACAAGATGGGAGCGACCCCCGAATTTCTGCAGCACTAGAGCCCCAGCTGTTCCAGCCCGCACAGCCACACACCACCTCACCATTCCTCAAGGTAGGAGGAGAACAAAGGGGGCGGGTTGAGTGTGCTCTTTGACCCCTGACCTTATCTGATGGACCTCCGTGTGACCTTTCTTTCTGCAATGTTTGTTAGATGTCTCTGCTCATCTCATCTCTACACCTGCCTCTGTCTGGGTACACTTGCTTGCTGTTCTGCCTGTATTAAATCCCTCATGACTGTATTAGATTCAGACTTTCTGCTTGCCATATTACTTTAATTTTTATTCTTGTTTTCCTTTGTTTAACTTATGTAATTAGAGTGCAAAGAGCTCCGTGTCTGGGACAATTAGGTTCGCCTGATTCAATTAATATTAATCTATTTTTAGAAATTGTCAGCCTCATGCCGACAATTTCCCAATCCCAACTGAACAAGTCTGATTCCATCAAAGTGAGAAAAATGCAGCCTGTCTGAGCAATTGTCATTTTTAAATCGAAAGACAAACTCCTTCTCCCCCGCCATCCCCTACATAGGATATGTCACCAAATTGGAAAGTCGTTAATGTTTAATCAGTCTTTGCGTGGGGTTCAATTGTTATCCAGTCGTTGTCAAGCCATCCTGAGCTATTTTTTACGTCAGCTTGAGTTAAAAGAGACAAACACATTTTTTGATGGCTTTTTACAAGGATAAGCTCAAAAGTGACTATTTATGTTCTTCCAAAGTGCATGTTTTCAGCTTGCAATACATTTTCTGCCACATACTTTGTCACTGCAAGAGAGTCTCATTTTTAAAGATTTATGAATCAGCTTGGCTCGGTCTATTATTCTTCCTTTCAGAGGAAATCATGTGAACAAAGACTAAATTGCTGTGATTATGGATGCAGGATATAAAGGGTAGAAAGAGAAAATGATTCAGGAGGAAGTTATTTCAATAAATATATTTAGACTGTCAGACCTATTAAATCCATCTTGCTGTCAGAATCCTAATGCCCACCTTTTGGCACGTCTTATCATCATTGATGAGCGACTTGACGTGGAAAAACCTGCCTGGGGTATTTTGGGAACTTAGAAACTGAGCGTGGCTGAGCTCAGTGGTGATTAAAAGTGGATACAATCTCGCTCATGTCAGATTGGTTTCATGAGGTCTCTCACATTTTGGATGGGGCTTACTCGTCTTGCAATCTGACTCGATCTGAGAGGGAAGAGAAAAGGGATTAAAGGAGAATTTGGAGATTGGGTCGTTAAACCGTCACTCCTGATCCCAGCAGCACACACCATCTGTAGGTGCCTCAGGCTCACTTGTTACAATTAGTGGGACATGAGGAGAGGATTTGTGAAACTTCTGTTTGTCTACAGATTTGCATGACATGGAAGCCAAATAAGGCCACTGAAGGCACAGACGAAGGAATTCAAAACATGGCTTTTCTTTTGTACTCTCCCCATTTTTCTTCACATCCTGGAAAAAAAACACACACACAAAGTGCATTATATATGGGCTTGTAATTTGACAGAAGAAAACACTTACTTTCATATACTCGAAAGAGTGTCAGCAGCAGTCAAAAGGCCATTATGTTTAATATTTGATCTCTGTGCACCATTTTGTTCAACCCTCTTTGGATTCCAGCACAGCAAAAGGAACATACTGGATGAGGATATTGAGGGATGGTATGGAGGCATGGTAATGTGATGTACTGTAGTATAATAAGGGCTTAGTGGGGCAAGACTCAAAGGAGCGTATCACTTTAATCAGAGCCCTGCGAAAACCAGGTCAATCTGCAATTAACCCCAACAGATCTTATGGTCACTGCCTAATTCAAATCACACTGCTATACTGTCACATTAATAATGTTGCACATTTCTGAAACACAAACGCTCACTATTGAGAGGTGATGTTCCTAATTCAGACATGATTTTTTTTGGCGTGTTACCCTACAACCTGTTTTTTCTCCCAAGTTAGGCCTATCAGGCTGAATTCCTAAAGCCCTCCATAAATTTGTGATGACAAATGCGATCCCAAACAAGCCAAAATGAGCTGCAGCCCCAAAGCAGAACCAAGAACCAGACATACTGTACATCAAAGACAAGGAACAAAAATATCAGCCTCTACATTGCAGCTTTGTGGAGCTGGTCAGAGTTATAATGAGCCCTGTAAGGACGCTCAGAGTTGTACCTGAGAAGTCTGGAAGAGAGAGGAGGTCTCGCGCATTTAATTTGCCTCTTGTCGTTATGAAGATCCTATTAGCTCTCATAATGAAAGGTCTCAGCTCAAACACCTGCACTGGGTGCTAGCCTGACTCACTGCCGATCCCCACGTCTCTTCCACTCCGATCATTTCTGCATTTTTTTTGATGTGGTCTTGATATGTCTTGTTTTTCTCAAACAGTTGCCATTTGTCTGCAGCTCGTATTCTTGTTTCTATCCAGAGCCCTATGAAGACTTTTGTCTCCTTTACCCAATCTATTTCCTTATTGTAATAACTTTGTTCACAGCTGATTTCCTGATTTCTTAATTCAATTTGTGCTCATTTTATATTCCTGTGGGAAATTGCTGAGGGACCTGCATGTGAGAGTGGAAGAGTTGGACTCCTCCTCCTGCCACCTGTCAGTCTAAGTCAGGTTAGGGTTAGTGATAAAGGCAGAGGTGGATGACACATTGTTTGTGCATTGCTGCACAGAGGGAGAGAGTGACAAAGACGGATCAGCAGAAGGAAAGACACCTCCAGCTGCAGTCAGAGGATTACCGATCTAAACTTCAGTATCAGCCGCCTTTGCAAGCAACCTGAGACGTGCACTTGCTGATAATCTTGTGCGTTCAGAGCACACGCTGGGACAGCCTGTGGAACCTGTCTTCAGCTTCTGTCTGATCTACCACTTTGCCAACCATGGTTCCAGTGAGCAGGGATGCAGCGTCACCTCGGTTGTCACAGTGGGACACAGTCAACTGTCTGCCGTTTAACAAAGGCACAGCAGTCAGAGAGCGAGTTTAATCCAAACCTGTTAAAGTCAGTTAAGTCCGGAACACCTTCTGAAGCTGCGGGACACGGGTTTGAGGAAAGTTTGAAATGGCTAAAAGTCATGACAGCTACTTCAGTTCTCCAGTGCTGACAAAGACACACTGGAAGAAGCCCAGCCATGTAAGTAGCTTTATTTTAGAAACCTGCTAGATGGAAAACATCACTAGATGGCAAACCGGAGAGTGAATTTGGCAGCATTTTCAGCAGAGGCTTGGACGACTGCCTCTTCAAATTGAGATGAAAGTTGCGAATGAAAAACCTGACAGTTCATGTTGCTTGTTTATTGACGTGATCAGCTGGAGAAAAGAAGGAACACAACTCTACTTATATTATCTTTCAGTGTAAACAAACAGGTAGCCCATGCTTCTTTGGGCTGTGTGTCATGACATACATTTTTATGGTTAATGCAGTTGTTCAGTCCAAAGATAATGTGTAGTTCAACTCCACAGCTTCTCTTGTTCTAATCTCTAGTCAGTCATTGAAGCCAGGGTTATTTACTTTTAGGGTTTGTTGCAGACTATTGTTTGCACATGGTGGAGGACTTTACTCATACTCACACTGAAAGCTAAAACAAGATTACTCTGTACACAAACTGTTTGACTATGTCAGGCTTTACTGCCTGAACCTTTCAGTCGTCACTTGACTACTCCAGACTGCATTTTCTGCAGTAGTTAAAGCTCAACTGATGCATGCGACTTTCACACGTGAACATTTAAAGGACAATACTCAAAACTGCTATGCTATCTAAATAATTGGGACGGTGTTGATGTGGAAAAACAAACCACAAGGGAGAGGCAGGAGGTCACACAGCTGCAGTCAGGTAAAATGTTGATTCAAATAAATGTATTTCTAAACACTGGCAGTGTTGCAAGTCATTGGAACAGAAAACGTAGTAGGGGTAATGGGGCGACAAGTTCAGTATTTGACAGAAGTGTAGTGATTAACCATAATTCATTAACAATATCTCTTTAATGGCTCAAAAACACAGTTGACAGGTGACAGACAGTTATTTTATCACCTTGATATGTCATGAATTTTACCAAAATGTAAATTGCTGATGAAATTGAATTCAAACACTACGCTCCTCTACATAAAATGTCACATTACTTGTGTTTGTGGTTTCAGAGGCCTCACATGTAAAACCTGGTTAAATACAGAAGATTCCCATAACTGTATGCTTTATATCTGTGATTAATGTTAACATTACTTTCTATGCAGTCTATTTTGAATCCTGTTTTTAGAGTTTAACAACCTGGGTGTAATGTTGTTTTGCATAGCCTTGTAATATATTAAATATTTCCTTATTTGGTGTAATAACAATGTTTTATGGTCATTTAATCATTTTTTCATCTCTTGTGAGCATTGTGCAAGCAATACAATTTTGTGGCAAAGGGAAGTGTTACCACTTCAGTTCATGTTTTTTACTCCTACAGCAGTGGGGTCTGTGGGACTCCAAACAATAAGGAGGCATGGCCAACAAACCACATGGGTTTAAATGACTGCTGAGCAGGGTTGATCTGTAACAATCAGACTCAGTGTTGAAGAACTAAATTAAAAGGGCTGCATGTAACAATTTACATATGTTAAATGTTTTTATCTTTTTTGCTGCCAGTGTATGAACAGGTTGTAACATAACTTAAAGAATTAGACCTTCCTGACTTTCTCAATTGACTTTAACACACTGCAGACTGATTTCTATGTAAAGGACTTGGGAAGGTTTCTTCCCCTTATCAGCTTCTCTACAGCGCTAACAGTGTTACCCTGATGGATCCAAACTTCATTTAGAAAACAAGCATTTAAAAGTTGCTTGCTTGTCGTCTTGCGGCCAGACCTGACAAAGCATGAATTCAGACTTATCATGATGTGGTTATTTTGGCATCCTTTTGATCCATTTATTGCAATTAAATTATGACAGAGTCAAACGACCGGTACACACCATGACACAGACTCAGAACAGGCAACACATCTTATTTATAATACTACATCCAGTCCACTCACCATTTTAACCCAGCTAATGTAGCGCTGCTGACAAACAGCGACTGAAGCTGGCGAGCAAGCTACCAACATGATGCTTGCCAATCACATTCAGTCTCGTGTGTGTCTTGCACTTATGGAGTGCGAGTACACGAGCGAGCAAGAGCAACAGGACCGCAGCTGGCTTAACGGCCACAGGTGTCATTGTTAACAAGCACTTCCTAAATGTCGCATACAGAACCTTTTGACCTCAGCACCCGACAAATTAACTCAAAACATCTCACTCTCCTCTCTCCAGACCCCAGATTTATTTGAAATGATTGAAAAGATGCAGGTAAGATGATTTTTGTCTCAGCTTCCTAAGCTGCACTCACCAAGCAACTAACCAGTCAGTGCGTCTCTTCCTAATTCTGCAGCACTTTGGCTCTCTCCTCAGCACAATGCTTCTGTACATCCTGTACAGCAGAGCGGCATTGAGTCTGGTGGTTACAGAGGAGAGTTGTCAGAGCATTATGTGTGTGTCTCTTTTAACATTCTGGTTGTGACCCTGTCTGACAGCGCTGTAAGCTTATTGCCTCACCTCAAAAACTGTCTCCTGATTTCTAAAGACTTTGAAAGCATTGTTATTTTAATCAGGTGATCCCACACATAATGGGCTAAGAATTTGTATAATGGAGCGTTATCAAAACCTCACAATGTTTTTGTCCTTGCGTGTTAGCAATTAGTGCGCCAGTGATGGGTGCACATTGGTCATTGTTTTCAAAACTGAATCACAGTCATAACAGCTTTCAGTGGCCGCAGCCTCTCTCACATCTGGCAGTCTCTGTTGGCATAACTAAATGTTTTAAAAGGAAATATTCCCCTTCAGCTGGGGGTGTGATACAGGAATGTGTTTCTTTTCACGCTATATGGATATGATGTATCGTCCTCCTTGGCGCCAGGTTCCATCACCCAGCCCTGATTTACTATCACTGCATCCCTTTCTCTGCGTTGTTCCTGCTCACTCTTTTTCACACACACAGTACACAGGTCCAGAGTGTGTTTCAGTGCAAGGGAGTCACTCAGCTCAGCATCTTTTTAATCCCTGGGGTCTTATTACCCCACTTCTTCTGTGTGCTAACAGACTTTTCACTCACTCCCAAACGCCTGCTCTTTAGCATCCCTTAATTGTCTTTCGGAATCCGCTCTCTGTGTATGTAATGTATCTCTTCCTGTACCCTTCCATCTGTCCCTCTCTGACTTTGCTTTGCTGCCTGCTGCACATCCCTTGGGAAAATTGTGTCGTTGTGTAATCAGGTTGGTAATTTTCTCCCAGTTTGTTTTGTTGCAGTCATTTGGAAAATGATTATCGCATTGCCTTATGTAGATTTTTTTGTACTACAAGTGCCTAGGTTGTTTGTGTTGACTCTTTTGAATGCAAAAGCAGCTGCTGTGTCCACGACTGATCGTGACCCTTCTCCCTCTCCCTGGCTTTTCTTATCTCACCTTCTCCTCTCGCAGGGCAACAGGATGGATGAGCAGAGATGCACTTTTCCTCCCCCACTCAAGGTGCGACTCTCTGTGTAGAGGCACGGTATTATTCACATGATGCGGTCATTGTCTCACAACTGCTCCACCGTATCTCACTCTGCCAGACAGGCTGATTACTTCAGCACGCAGCAGCAAAATATTATTCATAATGCAGTGCAATGCTCTCAAGTCTTGCCATCATTTTTGGACCAGCACAGTTAGTTAGGAGCCAAAATCATATATCCTCTTATTCAATGCTCAGCAGAGGGACATGGTGAAGTCTTAGCAATAAAAAATTTAATAATGTAATGTAGCATTTTTATTACCATAAACATGGTAACACCTTTAATCAAGCAATGCATTGATGCCTGTGTAGTTCTGATTTTCATTGTGTAACTGTTATGCAATTACTCTGAAACAGTCTCCTTTGGGATTACAGAGTTGGACATTGTGGTTATTTTTATTCGTTGATGAAGAAACAAAGCTTTTCTTCTCTAATTTTTTTGCAGACAGAGGAGGACTACATTCCATACCCAAGTGTCCATGAGGTAAGATGATGATGCTGCAGAATCGCTTTTCATTTCTTCTTCATTAGTGCTCGTGTGTCACTTGTAAATCAGTTCAATTTCAAGCTTGTCCTGAAATTACTTCCACGATTGCACAATTCTGTTTCTCTGACATCGTTTTTTGACATTTGCGGCAAAGGTGTTGGGCAGAAAAAGCCCCTTCCCTCTCATCCTCCTGCCACAGTTTGGGGGCTACTGGATCGAAGGGACTAACCATGAGCTGAGTGACACAGTGGACACGGAGCAGCTGCAGCCTCTGTCCCCGAACACCCGCACCAAGCTGGAATGTAACACAACTGCTACAATCTACCGGAAACACTTCCTGGGCAAGGTCAGCCACTTTTTCATAGTTTCATTGGATGTGTTGTCCCTCAAATCTCCTCCCACTGATTGGCTAAGCTTATTCCTAGATCTCCCTCTCATCTTAGCTCAGCTTGTACATCATTGCCTTGCCCCTGTTTGTAACATGAGTTCATTCATAGCTTTTCCAACATTCACTTTTTATGGCTGCAATCATGCAATCACAATAGGAGCACCAAATAATCACTTTTTTAAAAGGTGCGTTCAGTGTGATATTACTGAAGTCACACTCACTCATTTTAACAGCTTCCTTCCTCCTCAAATGAGCCTCATTACTCTTGTAGAATATTTCACAATCAATTTCACTTCTTGCTCATTATAGTAATGAAATGAATAAGCAACAAGCGAATCCCAGTGGGATAAACCACTAACAGCAACTGGCCTCGCTGTTTGGTACCTCACACACTGTTGATAATGAAGATGCATTAGGCTTTGCCACCTGTTCTTACACTCGCATAATATGAACAAATTCGATCTGCCTCTAGCAGAGGAGCAACAGAAGAAGAAAAAGTGCTCAGATTTGAGATATATGGGTAATAAGCGGAGTGCATGCACATGTCTCATGCACTCTTCTTATGACAAATACTAATGGCTGTATCCTTGCACTGTGCCCTCAGGAACACTTTAATTACTATTCAGTGGACAGTGCCCTTGGACATCTGGTGTTCTCCCTAAAGTACGATGTGATTGGTGACCAGGAACATCTCCGGCTAATGCTCAGGTAATGCTCATTATGCATACATGGTGCAGTACAATGTCACTTCACTTGGAGAGAAAATCACATCTTTAAATCTGTGTTCTGCCTCTTATAAAATATGTCGGCTTGAAACAAAATGTCACCGTTTTCATGATCAACAGAAAATAAAGGCAAAATAATCCATTTTTTTGTTCCTAGAATGCCCAGTATTGACTGGATAAATACGTCCTCCCAGCACAAGTGTTATCGTAAGAGTCATAAAGCTGGAGAGAGTGTCAACAGCACTGTCATTTCCACAGCAATGTAACAGATGGACTATTTAGGCCAGCGAGTGGGAGGGGAGGGAGGAAGGTAGGGAGAGCAAAGAGAGGCGAGGGTGGGGAAGTTTGATGATGGTCCATACCGGATCATCTCTTTCTCATCTGATAGGTTCAGAGAATTGTTGCATCACATCATATTGTCTTTGAAACCTCACTGATTGCTTTATGGGCCTCATCAGGAACAAGCTGAAGACCCACCACGATGTCATCCCCATCTCCTGTCTGACAGAGTTTCCCAATGTGGTCCAAATGGCCAAGGTAAGAAGAGCTGTTTTGATCTCACAGAGACTGATTTGCTCTGACAGTGATGGACCACATTCTAACATTTTCTCTCTCTCTATCTCTCTTTTTTTCAATCCAAGCTTGTCTGTGAAGAGGTCAATGTGGACCGTTTTTTTCCTGTTCTTTACCCAAAAGTAAGATCTGCTTTGGTTTGTACAGCCACAGCTGATTTAAAGCACAAAGTCTGTCTTTAAAACAAAGCCAGGTGTCCCTGGGAAAAAGCCTTGGCAAACATAAAGAGGGAACACTATAACCAATATTAACTTCTGATAAACTTTTGATACATTTTTACAGTTAAAGTTAAAGTTTTATTTGTCACATATGATCATACTGGGTATAGTTATGGTGAAATGTATGATGTTGATGTTGTTTACATGCAAGGCAAAGATTGTGGGTTTCATCCCTCATCACTTACACTGGAAGTGTGTTAGTGTGAAATCTCTTAGTGGCCACAATGACCAGGAGGATTACACCTGTTTCACCCTTTATATGGGCACCTGTTGTTTTAAGACAGAAATGGAAACCTGTTATCCTTCAATGGTTCATGTTATATCTACATTTTTTTCACAGGCTTCAAGACTTATTGTCACCTTTGACGAACACGTGATAAGCAACAACTTCAAGTTTGGGGTCATTTATCAAAAGTTTGGACAGGTGAGCTATAAAATATGAATGTAAGCTAAAAGGGAAGTTACATTTTTGCCGGGTCAGATGCGTCTTTGGTGAAGTGGATGCATCCTTTGCATTATTCAGTTAATGAACAATGAGAACGTGCTATACATGATAATGCCTGATTTCCTCAAGGAAGCTGATTATGCTCAGTCCTCCTCAGCCTTAATTGTGGCTTTCAGTCCAGCTCTGTAACTGTGGCTGTCGTTAGCACTCCCTCTTATTTTCTGAGCAATCACAGCCCTCTTGTTTACTATGGGGGGGGGGCAGAAGAGCTATCGAATGCTTTGCTGAGGGCACTTCTACCGTCAAAAGCAGACCTAGAGATCTGGATTGGTAGAGCCTGCAGTGGTTAAAATAAATTGTTAAATACATTGTAAATAACCCGAGGGTCATCTCAAGAAGACAGTGAGGGCCGTCTGCTTATTCTTCAGCACATTTTCAATTCAGGACAGGTGCTAAATGAAAGACATGATGGTCAATTAAGCATATGGAAAACAAAACAGAAACACTCAATAAGCAAGAGAACTTTCTTTGCAGGCTTTGTTTCTGTTTGTGTCAAGGCAGGCTTTTGTGTTCGCATCACTACTCCACTTTCTGTCAATAGATAATCAACAGTCCATCACAGCTGATCTTTATTGCATAGCCTTTCCTAAAGCCCATCTCTGGGCCTCCCATTGTGCTTACTGTTGTAATTGATTGAAGCCACCTTTTTCATCTTAAATGCAAATGCAGTGTGTTTGAACAAGAGCGCCAAACACACAGCGTATACACTTCACCTCCCTGCGTCCAGTTATCAACCTTAATGATCCGGTGCAGTAAAAACACACCTTACATATAATACTTGAGTATGAATGTATGCAAATGTTCCCACTTGTGATTAGTTTTCATTTTCCCCCACAGGCATTGTCCTTCCTGCTTGTGTATTGGTAATGCAGACAAAAGTGCTGTTTTTACTGCACACTAACACTGTAGGGTACACTACACAGTCTACCTTGAAGAAAATCGTCTTCAGCGCTTTAAACTTGTAGCTGCTGAAATTATTTTTGTCCTCGAAGGCCTTGATGTTTATGAGTGTTTTTTTTTCACTGGTTACAGACTTCAGAGGAAGAGCTCTTTGGCAACAATAAAGAGGGTCCTGCCTTTGTAGAATTTCTGGAGTTTCTAGGAGAGAAAATTGAGCTGCACAACTTTAAAGGGTGAGAATCTAAGTGTGGTTTGAAGGCACCAAATATACGCTATCATACATTTCACAACATGATGCCAACCACAATTTACATTATATCAGGCTTCCTACAGGAATGGCCGTCATGCTACTGCAGTGATTGTGGGGAATATTGTGTTAGACATGGTTCTGTGTGCTTGCAGTTTCCGTGGAGGGTTAGACGTGACTCATGGGCAGACTGGCACCGAATCCATCTACTGCAACTACCGAAACAAAGAGGTCATGTTCCATGTGTCCACAAAGCTGCCTTACACAGAGGGGGACACCCAGCAGGTACTGTAATGCTACACCAGACTAACACACCTTTCATGATTCACTGCAAGCAGTCAGACAGGTTCCCTCTGGGTATACTTTAATTTGCATGTACCTCCCTGTTTTGCCAGACAACTGCAGCACATGTTTGCAAAGCACAGCTAGCAAACATGAATCACTTTAAATTGATGCTCTAGCGTTCACACGTGAGCAGCAGTGTTCCCCTCACATTGATTTAAAGCTGAGAAGCAGCACTGCGTTGCTCTCACGACCTCCTCCTCCTCCTTCTCTGTCTCACATATTCAAACAAACATTGATTAATTAGCACCAACTTACACACCATTTGCTATCATGGTTTTGTACAAACACAGATGAGGCAATGTCTATATGTTCAGTGTCCCCAACAGTAGTGGGTGTTAAGCATACGATCCTTTGAGCCAGGCTGTCATCAGGGGGAAACAGCACTCCCTGGTGGTGTTTCACAAATTTCCATGCTCTCAGTTTGGTGACTGAGAAAATATATAGGAGATATATATAAGGAGCTTATATAATATAATGTCTTTACCCCAAATTGTACTAGTCGGGGCTTAATTGTACAATATGAAAATTTGTTAGTTCACATTTCCTACACTGTCCATCAGTGTTTTGACTAAATTTGTCAGCTTCTTCAGTTGACAATATGCCTGCAGATTACAAATAACATTCATACATATTATCTTGTGTATGGCATCAGCATTCTTTTACACTATAGTAACTGTCTTGAGAGAGGCATTCTCACATTCATTTACCTCTAAATTAATTTGTCACAAGTCACTATGTGGTTTGTGTGTTGCAGTTGCAGAGAAAGAGACACATAGGGAACGACATTGTGGCCATCGTATTCCAAGAGGAAAACACTCCCTTCGTACCAGACATGATCGCCTCCAACTTTCTACATGCCTACATTGTGGTCCAAGTAGTCAACCCCTGTTCTGACAATGTTCTCTATAGGGTAAAGTATTTCCCTCACTATGGGCCGACTTTACTTCCTTCGATGAATGCTTTATTAAACTCCATCTTACTCTTAATTCATAGGTGTCAGTGACAGCACGGGATGATGTACCTTTCTTTGGTCCTGCCCTCCCAAACCCTGCTGTCTTTAAAAAAGTAAGAAAAACTGGTAGAGCTGAACTACTGCAGCCACCAGCCAGAGCATTTTTTCCCCTCTTGGTCATTATTCAGTTTCCAACATGATGCCTTGATTGTCTCTTTGCTTTCTAGGGCCCTGAATTCCATGAATTCCTTTTTACTAAGCTGATCAATGCAGAGTATGCCTGCTACAAAGCTGAGAAATTTGCCAAATTAGAGGTGAGTTGTGGAGCCTTTAAAGTGATCTCCATCAATTTGCGTGTCTGGCCAAAACAAAAATCCTTTGCAATCCTTTGTTTCCTTTCCCCTTTGTGCGTTCATGTGTGTGTAAGGAGCGGACACGGTCAGCCTTGTTAGAGACCCTTTATGAGGAGCTTCATGTGAACAGCCAGGCCATGATGGGTGTCGGAGGAGAGGACGACAAACTGGAAAACGGGAGTGGAGGAGGAGGGGGCTTCTTTGAGTCCTTCAAGGTAACTGGAGAGGCAGCGGTAGAGGCTGGGGCTTCGAAACAAGAGCTTCACTCTCTGCAAACCTCTGTTTCACAAAAAGTGAAAGAAATGGGCTTGAGAAGCGAAAATAAGTCTTTTGTGATTATTTAATTTCTATATTTTAGGTGTAATACCTCTAACATAGGAACACTGTTATTTATATGGACAGCTATTTTACATAAAGCCTGTCTACATTAAAGAATGAGAGTGAAATGTTGGGAAATATGTTGATTTGCTTTCTTGCCTATGGTTAGATGAGAAGATGTACATTTCCAAAAATGTCTAGCTATACCTTTAAGTGTCATTGTAAGACTATAATATTGTACCAGCTGTTAGATGCTTCTCCTGGATGGTCTTTTCTCTGACAGTCCTCCTTGCTCTTGTCTACATGCAAGTTGTGGGCTGTGAGGGCTTAATCAATCTCCCTCAGACTCTATTAATCTGAATGATTCTGAACACACCTCTCTTGGCTTCCCGGCTCTTCTTCCCTCTGGCCTTCTAGCTGTTTTGTGCTGCTGTGCTCTCTGCATGCACGACTGTATGTTATAATATCAAAGGGAAACGGGACAGATTTCTTTCGGCGCTCAATGCCTTTGCCTCCTCACTCTGTTCCTTGGCTGCAAAGAGGTGAACTGGGCTCTAAACTTCTCCTGGCTGTGTTTAAACTCAGTGTGGCCAAACATCTGTGAGCCACTTGGCCCTTCTACTTCCCCTCTCTCCTCTTACTACCTATTTACCCATAATGACTCATCTGAACCCCTCCTCCGGGCACTAAAGCTCAGCAGTGTTCTCTGTCGCTTCCTTGTCTGTCAGGATTAGCATCAGGCCAGTGCTCTCTGCCTGTAGTGGTCAATGTTCAGGGACAGCCCCGAGGCTCCTCTCGGCCTGTAAAGCCGCACAGCGATGCTGAGGGGTCACAGGGGTCAGCGCCATCTGAATGTATCTCCTCCTCCTCGTCTCTTTCCGTAGCGAGTGATCCGCAGCAGGAGCCAGTCTGTGGATGCCATGGGTCTTTCTTTCAAGAAGCCACAAACAGTCTCCACTAGCCTCAGCGGCAGCTTTAACCACGACCCCGCAGAGAGCCCCAAATTCCCAGGGATAGTAAGTACAGTCCCACTCCTCCTAGGCTTGATTGAGGCGAATCTCGCCTCCCCCAGCAGTACTACTAGAGTCCATGCCCCCTCCTCCCTCACTTGCCTGCTGCACTAACTTCTCACAGAAGTCTCAAGGGTCTTAAACTTGGCTCTCACATTGCAACGGTTGCACATTGTCTGCCACCACGAGATGGAGTGACTGGACACTCCTAGATTGAAGGCTTCAAGGACACAAGATGAATTTCTTGCCTGGGTTTAAAGCTGCCTCTAACACTTTTTACCTGTGTTCTCATGATTTCAATCAACCTGCATCTGCATTGTTCTGTGAGCTCACTTGAATTCTAGCGGATGGAGTCTCCTGTTTGTGTGTATATGTGTTGTGTGGATGTGTGACTGTGACTGTGTGCATGTCAGCTAGAGCCTTTGGACTTTCTTGGTGATCACACAACACTTCTGATTGTGATTATGAACAAATGAATATTTCTGTCAGCAGGTGCAAACCTGCTATTTCCAAATGTCTTTTTTTTTATATAATTAATTAATAATAATTAATTATAATTGGTTATAAATGGTTCTGAAAACACTGCAAAAAGCTACGTGTTACATGATAATTTTTATAAACTTACAGAGGAGCTTTTCTTCCCTCAGTTAAAACTAAAACATGTAACTCACTTAATTTGTAGTTACAAGGTCTTCACTTAGCAGTGACCATGCATATGATGTCTGATTTTTGTGTATAAATCCACGCTGTATATTTTGGGGGGCTGTGTTATGCCATTTTAAGTTTTCTGGTTTATATGGAAGTAAAAACTATTAGGGTTATTTTTGTGTGTTAGGTGGTGAAGAAGTTTTTTTTACATATTGGAAACAGACAGACATTTATCCTGTATCTCTATATCACATTTAAGGTCACCTTCAAGCACAACTAACCATTGTTATTAACCAACATGCCATATAAATTAATGTTACTTAAGCTTGGTTTTTGCCTGTAACCCCGTCTGGATGTGAAACTTAATGTATAACATGCTGTATGTCCTCCTCTGCTGTTTTTATCTCTTCTTCATCCTTTCTCTCACAGGCACATGGCTCACATAACTGGCTCATCATGTCTCTCTCCCATTCAGCTGCCTGTGTTGCACCCATGGAGCCCAAATGTCCCTCCTTGTATTCTCCAGTTAACATGTGCTTTGTATTTTGTTTGAACAACATGACTTGCTGCATGGAATCTCATATATATTTGTATATATCTCATGTTTTCTCTCCTCCACCCCAATCCCCCTTTACCCTCCTCTCTTCCTTTTGTCCTCCGTCCTCATCACACACCCTCTCTCTCTCTCTCTTTCTCTGTCTCTCTCTCTGTATCTCCTCCCCCTGTGTGGCTCAGTCATTGCTTGTCCCAGGCAAAAGTCCCAGTAAATATGGACGTCGAGGCAGTGCCATAGGGATAGGAACAGTAGAAGAGGTTCATGTCTAATTCTAACTACTCTCTAACAACTCGCTTCTCCTCTCTCTCTTTTTTTTTTCTTTTGTCTGCATGGCTCCACTGCATCATGACTTTACATTTCAGCACCGTATATAACATAGTCTCCGTCATGTGTTACAGATTGGATGTATTGTATAAAGAGCATTATCTCAAACAAAGGCACATATATATATTCTCCGCATTTTCCCACTAATCAATTCGAGTCTTTGGGATTACCATTGCGAAATCATTCTCACTATTAATAGATAAGCAGCTCTGTGATGTGAGTGTAGCACATTGGCAGTAAAAGTCAAATTTGGATGGGCCAGTCATGGCTCCCATCTGACTAATACAGTAGATTTTCTTCTATTCTCACTGTCCTATCTGCTTTACTGCAGTATGTGTTCGCCTTCTGTGGTCTTTTATGACTATTCTGTGTTTTAATTCCAGTATGCTTAATTCTGTACCTGTTTAAAAATGATGAATATTAATGATTTAATGAACCCCTTACAGAGAAATTATTTTTAAAAAAGAATCCCCCTCCTGCTCTTTGAAGCCACATTGAATAAAGGGCTTTTTCAAGTTCTTATTTTGAGAGCTTTAAAAGGGAGATTGAATGAACAAAGCAGTCGCTGAGAAAGCATATTTAGTGGTAGGCCCTGGAGCCTTTAAATCCATCTTTCATCTCCCGCCTTAGTGTGTTATGCTCTGGCTGAAAGACTGGCACCGAGGTTTGACATTAGGCCGCTAAGTGCATATTTTAACTTTTCTTTTTCATCATAGTAACAACTCGAAGGGAGCAATGTTACCGTTCAGCCTAATAATTCAAGGCAACGTGTGTTTTTGAAAAGGATTTTTCCAGACGGAAACATTATAAATAAAATTTGAATGGTTCAGACAAAATAACCATCAGATAGATCTTGACATCAACTTAATATTACTCAAAGATATTCAAGGTATTAGAAGTATTTTTAATACTGACGCTTTCCTCTCTCCCTGGCAGTCTTTGATAATCCCGGGGAAAAGCCCGACAAGGAAAAAGTCTGGTCCTTTCAGCTCTAGACGAAGCAGTGCCATCGGTATTGAAAACATTCAGGAAGTCCAGGAGAGGAGGTGAGAAGAGGCTCCTGCACATTACTGCTGTAATTTTCTGTGTACCCCCACACCATTTTGTATTTTCAACCTCTGCTATCTTATGATTCTAAAGCCTTCCAATAAGCCTTCCTTTGCTTGCTATCAGTACATGCACACTCACTGATTTTATCTAAGTTGCGCTCTGATCTTTAATACCACATCTCTCATGCAGCAGTAGAGAGAGCTCCCCAAATACCCAGAAGACCCCTGACAGCGGTCACGTCTCTCAAGACCCCAAATCTGACAACTCGTCCAATCAGAGCTCTCCTGAGGTGCTCACAACCACCAAGAACAGGTGTGTATAGCACACATGTTACAGCCCTATCACAGTAATTTATTGATCATAACTGTGTTTGTGAACCCACTGGGCAATCCTAAGCTGTAGCAGCGTGTTGAATAGCTGTGTCCTGTACATAAGATAAAATCAGGTTTGCCTGTGCTGGAGTCTGGTTAACCCAGGGTGTAGTTCTTATCTCGGTGGCAGGACCCCATCCATCCCTGAGGGTCAAGACCTCTCCCGCTCCTCCTCCAACGCGAGCAGCTTCGCCAGTGTGGTTGAGGAGAACGAGACGGAGGCCACAGAGGACTATGACACGGGCATGGTGAGTATTACATTCACTATGTGTGCCTGCAGGAAAACAAGATATGTGCTTACACGTTATCGGCTTTTCTGTAAGCCTTACATGCATGTATGTTTTGCTGTTTCTCTCCAGGAGAGTCTGTCGTCTGCCGGGACGCCACACAAGCGAGATTCCTTCACCTACAGCACCTGGCTAGAGGACAGCATCAGCAGCACCAGTACCAACAGTCGTGGAAACTCCCCAGGTAAGCAAGGTGGAGTGTTTGGAGAAGCAGGTCCAGCATAATGACAAATTATCTACACATGAAAATAATAATAAAAAAAAAAGAAGCTAGGGGTTTACCCAAGTGCTTATTTGCTCATTTATATATTCCTTAATTTATTTGTTTTTCATTTTAGGCAACATTAGAGGAGAAAACACATGATTATCTAATGCATGCAGTGACTCATGATGAGTTCACACATGAATAAATGCAGAATGTATCATTAATTCCTGTTGCTCACCATTAAAAAATAACTAAGTCACTATGAGTTTATGTAATTATATAACGCTTAATGGGTCGGCAAGAAATAATGTTAATGTTAAGTTCAAGGTGAGATAGTCCATGTGCAATACGGCAGTGTTCCTGTTGTTCTACGTTACACCTCTCTTCTTTTTTTGAGAATTAAGGTGGTGTCTGAGCCTGTTTCTCATTCCCTTACATACAGTCCTTTCATCAGTTATTAGATCACCCTAGATATCATCATAATTAAAAATATATATATTTTATAAGTATATATAAAAATATATACTTTTTATAAAATATAACATTTACTTTTATTGGATACAAAAATCTTTACAAGAGAAATAATGCTATAAATATAAAACATGTAACATTACAACCATCTTTTCAGAATATTGATCTTAACCCATCAATGGGTAATGGGCAGTCTCTGTACATCATTTTTCTCTTCCATCTCTAAATGTGTACAGATAATCTGACTCCTTTAAAAGACATATATGACTGGATTAATGCTCCCTTGAACTGTCCTTCAGGGCCTGGTAAACCTGATCGGGGGAAAGGGACAGACATTCATATCAAACTGGAACGACCACACGACCATCAGTCCTCATCAGTGAGTCAACCCCGTCCTGGACTAATCTGAAATACCACTTGCCAATTAGCAGCTACCTTTAAACCTCATTCAGCAGGACCTTCTTTGTTTGTTTTTTGTCTTTATTGCTTTTGTGTCTTTTGTGCGCTGTTGCTGATGTTTGGTTCTCGTTCTGTCTGTTTCTTTTTTATTGCTGTCTGTGCATCTCTGTGTGCAGAACTGTTAGCTTCACCTACCCGGTTGTATCCTGGATCTCCATCTTCAGGTTGGACTTTCCTGAGCACCCTCTCACAGTCTCTCAAATCAATGACATAATCTATGGACCATATATACATTTTATACATGGAGAGCAAGCCAAATTGTGCACTGTATGCTTAATGGATAAATATTTTTTCTGTTATTAATCTTCTGACTAATAAATAAATAGAGCACGTTATTAATTTGCATCTCTCTCATTCCCAAAGCATTCCCATAAGTCACAATCCCTCTGGGAGATGAGACGAGTGCAGGCATTCGCCTTGACCAATGATGAGAAGGAGGAAGATGAGGAAGGCGAGAATGAAGAGGAGAAGCTGGTGGAGCCTGGCCAGCATGCTGCTCAGTGAGGGCCAGAGTGCAGCATATCCAGAAACCTGGAGGACACAGGAGAGGATGACGCACAAAGAGGGGCCAGCTTTTGCACAGTGTTGTTTCCTTCCACTCTTTGCCTGTTCACACATCTGTTGCTTAGTTGTATGTATGTTTTTTTTTTTTTATCACACCTCCTGTTTCAAAAGCTGACATTTTTATCTACAAATTTAATAGTTTTATCTCTAAGATATAACTTGGGTTTATTTTGTCTTGCTAAAGACCAGGTGTGCTGGCTATTCAGGGTAATGACAGTGCCATTGAGCTTTTATGAGAGGGACTTTTGCAGCAACAGAGGAGACAGTTGCCTGGGTGGTATCACTAAATCAACAAAGATTTTAGCTCAATAAAGATCTCTAATGTATACATAATACCAAATATTCAGCGTCAAATATTTCTAACAAAACATCTAATGTGATATAGAATCATTCTTGTTTGATGCTGTTAAATGTGATTATTTTCTGGGTGACACCCATATAGAAAGACTGTATATCTGCAGCAAAACAATTATTTGTCTCTTTCCTTTACCAGCCAAATCTCCACAAGATTCCATTTTTAAACTTGACACCACAGTTGATGGTGAAGGGAGCAATGTATCATAGATAACATAAAATGGCCTTAAAACCTAAAAATGCAATGTCTTTCTCCCTCAGATTTCTTTTACCTCACCTTTTGACACATATTCTGCAGCCAATGATAGAATTGCAGTATTAGATTAACTGTAAAACAAATATATTCACTTTTGATCACCCTAATTTCTTAAAACATGGTGGTGAAATGCAGTTATACTTAAGCACTGTCTGTATAGTCTGCTACTGTGTGGATACATCCACCTATGACTGATTTAACTGCTTTGCACATGTTGTCTGTTGGTGAGGAGACCAGCCTCTACATGATGTTCTCAGTTGCTCTGTTCTCTCTAATATATGTTTTTTATTTATTGATTTGGTTCCCGTTGAAGTGGCATTTATGGCGTTGAACTGTACCTCTATGGTGACTACATTCAGCATCCTGTCATATGCTTCTAATGTATGTGTTGCTTTGGAGTAAATTATACTGTTGTCATCTGTAAAGCTCTGTCTATTTCAAGGGTCAGATCTCTTTTAGTGCAGTCAATTTGCAATGCAAGTATAATTAAACAGTGAATATTTATTTGCATTTAATGTGAGAAAATGACTCCGAATACAACTACTGATTTTGTAAATAGATATTTAGTTGCAGTGCATAGTATATAATGTATAGGCCATTGGTCCAAAATGGGACTGACCAACACCTTGAAATTACTGCCATGTTAACACTTTACTGTTGTTTTATTATTCTGAGAGAGTTTTGTAGAAGAAAATTATTTTAAAAGCTATTCAGACTGTTCTGTAAAAGGGAAATCTCAGTACATCCTGCTGATCATTTCAGTTGCCTTATAATCACAAATGGATGGTGTAAGTATAGATAAGCAATTAGTTATTAGCCAGCAGGATTTACAATTAAATGAATGTTATGTTGTTGTTGTTTTTATTGTAAATAAATGCCCTGAGAACTTTACAGTCTATCCTATGCATACTCTCTTGCCCTGCATCGCATCACTCAATGAAAACTCATTCTCTGACTTATTTTTGTCAGTATTTTGTGGGTTTTTTGCACAAGAATACAGTATTCTGAATGTGAAAATCCCTGCTACAAACTGTAAATGTTCCACTTCCCATCGTCTTAATGAAAGCTAAGAGAGAAAGCCCCATGAATAAATGATTTGATGTGGCTGCCCACAAGTATGTAAAACTAGAGCAATCTAAAAGCGGAGGCTTCCCTGGTTATACAACTGTGCCACATGGAGGAAAGAAACATATTCAGTTTTAATGAGCCCAAAAGGAAATAAAAAACGAATCATGGCTGAAATGGGCTTTCCAAATCTATCTGCTCGCAAAAAATAATGGGCCAGTTCTAACATGTTTGTTGCACCTCAGGGTTACAACCAGAGCCAGCTGGCCCATTAGGCAATATAGGCAAATGCTAAGGGCGCCGTGGCCTCCAGGGGGCGCCACAAACTCGAGAAAAAATTCACTATAATTATATTAAATCTAGCTATTATTATTAACTCTTAAAATGGAAAAGCTCACATAGATTCAAATGTAGAGCAATGCCCAATTAATATTACTACCAATGATAATAACAAATAAGCCCCCCCCCTCCTCCGGCTGATGGTACCTGCTCGCTCTCTGTGGGGGGAGGGGTGAATTTATTGATGTGACCCAGAAAAGTTTGTAAAAATGTCAAAATGAACTAAACTGTCTGGAGCACAGGGAAGAAAAAAAAGAAAAGAAGAGGAGGAAAAATGGGAGAAAGAAAGAGGTAAAGTAAAGATACAGTAATGAAATGAAGCATCAGTTATCTCGCACAGTGTACTGTTAAGATGATAACTTAACTTATTAGCCTCAACATGGTATGTTAATCAGTAAATAAGCAGTTTTATATTTCTGTAGCTGGGCGGCATGGAGGCTCTTTACTGTTATGGATCATTTGTAAAGATTAAACCTACTCAGTAGGTGTCTACATTGGCCTAATCTATGCTTTTATTATTTGTTTTATTTATGTTTTTCCTGCTTTTAATAGTCAATCAAAATGCTATTCCCTTTTCACCCCTTTATATATCAGATTTTTAACCCTAGTTGTTTGTTGTGTTACAGTTCATATTGTCTAAAGCATGTTAATTGTTTTAAACTTTACATCAATGTTAAAGTGCACATTACTATTATTATTGATAATAATAATACTCCATAACTTTCATTCCCACATGCCATATTAAACTGCACGGTTTACTGCTTCTTTGCATCTGCTAACCAACATTTCACTGTAATGACAATAAAGTTGTATCTAATAATATCTATCTAATATCTAATATGCATATCAGAAAAAAATACATTGTATATTATACATGCAGTAGACAACATGTATTAGGTTTTTAATTTTTTTTCTAGGGATCATCATTTTTATATAATAGCTGTAATACTCCTCTTCTCTCTTCAGACACACTTTTGAGATATTCAAGTCCAGCCTCTGCAAATGTTGGGACCATCAACAGATATCACAACTTCAGCAGCCTCAATGTGAGTGTATGTAAATCACTGACGCCATAAAAAATCTCCACATTGGGTAGGGCCGGCTCTGGTTACCACTGTGCAATTTCACACAGTAAACAGTGTCATTTCTACTCTGTCCTAGATACTCTTGATTTTTGTGTTTTATGCTAATAAGTACCTGAATATGTACAAAAACTTTCATTCTGTAAACAGAATAAAAGGTCAGTCTAGTAGGTGAAGGTCAGGTTTTGTGCATAAACAGCAGCCGTAGCTTGCTGCACTTTGAGGTGGTGTTTTATAAGACCCCTGGGCCATGCTGGGTTTCTTGTTAGCTTGCCAGCACATCAAGACAAAAACACAATACACACCATGCTTGTTAGCATGTCTAAGGTAATAATGGTACCACAGATGAAAATTGGAATTTGGAAATTTAAGTGGTAGGAAACAGATTTCATTCTCATTATTTATTTTGGCACAGTGGTGTTACAGTCATACAGACAGTCATTTTCCCCAGTTATCCACAGAATTAACTTTTTTTTTAAACCATTCACACTCCATACCCTCCTTTACTAATCTAATCTTTCTTCAAGTCATGTGACCTCATTAGGAGAAACACAACTCGCCACAAGTAAAAAATTCTGCCTCACTTATTTCCCCTTTGGTGCAAGATTCAATTTTTATATATCAAATGTTTTCTGATATAAGATAAATACTGATGACAAGTTGTTCTGCAGATGATAAAAAAGTAATAGGTATGTGGTCTGTTATAAACATGGTCGCTATTCTGTGCATTGTGATTGAATATACATCTTCATACAGCTCAGTAAGCCCAGCTTAGCTTAAAAAGATAATAGAAAATATCAAAACTGATTAAGCCAATTGTCACAAAAAGACAAAAAACGAAGATACAAATGATCCCAGACATGGCTTGGCTGAAACATGGAGCTGTATTTCAATTTTGCACAGTTCATATTCTCTTAAGGATTCATTCCCTATAATTCATCCTACATTTGTAATTTATCACTGAGCTGCATTCAGACAACATGAGGAGAGAATACCTCCCCTGAATTAAACTCATGATCTATTTCATGGAAACATTTAATGGTTTATTTGTACCTATCACTGCTACTTAGATTCTTAGTGCCCTCCGGTGGAGTCATCTACACCTTCAACTTACCCACTGATTGTTGCTAAGCATATGTCCACAAAATATTATAAATTGTCAAAAATAATCCACATTTTTATAAAAATGTATTTTGTTTCATAAAAAAAAAACGTACAAGTAAAACAAATTCCTACAGTGGTATTTGGATCAGGACAACTCATTTATTTATTTCTTCTTTCATTATTGTTATTGTTATTTTTTTTTTTTTTTAGTAGTAGTGGTAGTAATAGTTGTAATAGTAGTAGTAGTAGTAATTGTTTAAAACTAAATTTGTTCTCAAAAGCCTTCTCAAAGGTTTCATTAAAAGACTGTTTTTACTTTTATTTGTTTCCTCCGGCGGAACCTTTGTCCTCTCTGGGAAACAGGAAGTGCCTTAAATGTGTGTCGGACGCTCTGGCAGCGGTGTCCTGCAGTCACATTGAAGAGTAAACTCTCGGTCACAGGAACAATAGGTAATGAAACAGTGTCCGTAAAATAATTAAATTAATCTCAGTCGTGCTGTTGCATAGTTGACTGCAGAAACATTATCAGCTCTAATTTAATTATCAACAATATCGCACGTTTTGCTTCCGAGGCGGAGCTGCATTGCTAACTAGCATTAGCACCGGATCACAAAAAATAACTTGAATTTCTGTCACATTGTGTTAATCGTTGGTTCTTTTACACATGCTAATGTCAATATAGGTAATATATATATTTACATAGTTAAGAGGCTAAGCTAATGATTATCCAGAGGCTGGATATGTTGACAACATTCCTGCAACTCACATTTTCTTTATTGTATCTTCATAGTAAAAGAAGCTCGCAGAATATTTGGCATTTTTCTTGATTAATGAATCAGATTATCATATTTGTGTGAAGAAGTTGCTCCATCATTATGTTGAAAGCTATTGATAAGACTAACACTAACACTTTGCTCATTACCAACAGGACAAGTCAATAAAATCCTGATGACTTTATTTGGATGATCAACAACAATGTTTACTTCAAAGCTTGTCCCTCGTTTAAGTCTATTACGTAGAGCAACATGTAAGTATGAACAAATATCTATAATATCTATATTTTCTGTTTAAGTACTCAAGATGACATAATTTCTTTTTCCTTTAATAATCAGGTGCACTTAAAGCCCATGGAGAAATTGTAAATGGATGTGCACAACCCGTCATTCCTGCTTACTGCTCTTCACTAACACACAATCTGAGAAACTACTCAACGGCAGCAGACAACACACCTCCTCCTCGATGGGTCCAGTTGGAGCCAGAGCTGGAGGAGGCTCTTGTGCCACGCAAACTGTCAGTGAGTCCCCTGGAGAGCTGGCTCTCCCTGCGCTACTCCCTCCCTCCCCTGCTGGAGTCCACTCAGCCGCGGGAGGATGCAGGGCTGCTGGAAGAGAAGCTGCTGCCACCCATCTCTGTCCCTGTTTTGGAGGAAGGGGAGGGCTCAGCAACGCCCCTCAAATGTAAGAACGTCCTGGAGATCCGACGGCGGAAGATAAACCGGCACAAATACAAAAAGCTACAAAAACGGACAAAGTTCCTGAGGAAAAGAGTGATGGAGGGCAGGGGGAGAAAGAAGCAGGTAAGAGTTTCTTCTCTTTCGAGATAAAATAAAGAGTATTCTCTTAACAGATAGATCATCAGGAGACAGATGGAGACAGAGCAGTCAGACTTACTGTTTTGACACAATTTTCAATCAGTATGATGTCTGAGAACTTAAAGAAAATGGTGGCATTTTACTTTAATTATGTTACTCAACATAATATGTGTTTTTCTGGCAATGAAGTCTCAGCTAAGCTTGAAAGAAGATGCTGATTTCGTGAAGAATTGTTGTTTTATGACTGAAGTGCTCAAATAACAACAGAACCGCCCTAAACTGTCAGAATATAAATGAATTTCCATATTTGTCCATTTGTCCTGTGCAGAAGCGATTCGAGGAGGACCTGCAGAGGATTTGGACACGAGCTGGACTGAAGAACGCCCCAGAGGGATGGACTACACCGAAGATCTTCATTAAACAGCACGGAAACAAAAGGGACTGAGAAATGCTCACGACGATTCGAGTTTGTGTCACATCCCTCGCACTTCACACCCAACAATTAAAACAGTTGTCCCACTCTCTGTGCTTTGACAGCTGATTTGAAGCTTGTTTCAGCAATGAGGACATTTTCCCATAAGTGTACAATTATTTTTATCAAAGTGTACGTAATCTAATAAAGATCTTTCTCTGTCAACCCCAACGAAGGCTTGCTGTTGTTTCCTATTGTCTAATAGGACAGCTTCCTTTTTCCTATTCTTACTGCGGATGGCAGTATTGTGTCAAATCAGGAAAAAGTCACTCGGGTTATTCAGCTCACTTTAATAATCCCTTTTTTGCCCTATTTTTCATTGCTTTTTAGCCCAGAAAAATACAGAAATCAGTGTCAGTGAGATATAAAACATTTTGTGAAGTGATTTGTTATACAGATGTCCCTGACGTCTCTGCTATGGGTTTTATAAACAGTCCACGTTTCACATTTATCATAAAACAGTGATTGTTAAATTTTCAGAACATGTGTAAGTCATTCAGTGCCCAGCCAAAGTCTCCGAGTGACGTGTCTTTACACATATTCCTCGTGCTCCTCCTCTTTTTGGTTGCTGCTCATAGAGCTTTAATGTTATACCAGTCCTTGTCTTTTATATTTTCCTGTGTCACGTTACCCAAATATATCCCAACACATGTCTTGGGTAGTTTGTAATTCCCAAACATCATCCCAATATTTTCTGATTTTCAGACATATCCAGAATACATTATTTTGATCCACATATGTCTTTCCAAAGACTTTATTAATCCTATAACACATCTTCAACAGAAACTCTTCTTGGACTACTTGAAGCTTGTACATAAACCGGCTGGAAAAAAAAAGTTAATTTGATGAGGAGGCACCTAATATAATCCCTTCCTTACATGAAAGTTTTCCTAGAGACAAGTTTACAATAATTTATTTTACAACCACTTTAAATGTATATCTTCACATATGAAACTGAAGAGTTTGATGTATTAAAAAATATTTGTCTCAATCGGTGAGAACTAAGAGAACAAGTTTTACCATCTGTGTTTAGAAGTGGGACTAATGTAACAAATGTATAAAACTTTTTCAAGTTTCAGTTTTTGTTTGGTATTTATGTCATGCTGTAGAAGCCTGCTGCTGTAATTTAAACGTTTTGAATTGATATAAAATGACAGGGTTGTCCTTTTATTTACATTTAGAGGACTGAACCTTGAATGAATTCCTCATATTTGTTTAGGATGTTAACATTTTTTTTGAAAGAAAAAAAAAAACACTTTAAACCTCCACATGTCTCCGTGGAGGCTGCGGCAGTGTTGGGTTTCATCTGCCGGCGGAGGCGGAGCGTGTGTCGGCTGCAGCCTGAACACAACAAAACACAGCTGAGCCGCCGCTCGCTCGACCTGAAGCCGTCTTTTGTCTCACCAATTGATGCGCACCCCACCTCTGCCAGGCTCCCAGCACCGAGGAAAAGATGCACCTCGACATGACTCTCCTCCAGAGTAAGTTCTCCTCTCGTCTCGCTCTCAAGTGTTGGGGAAAGAATAAGAACTTGTGGAAAGTTTCTTTGCGCCATAATTGGATCCAGGTTAGAATTACTCGCCGGGGAACAAAAGCCGAAAGCTGCTCACTTCTCAGTTCTGCTCCACCGGGCTTTAAATATCTTCATGTGAAAACACCTTTTCAACACTGCAGTGTAAACTATATTGACCCAACAGCAGCCTGCCTTATTCCCCTTTTTTTAAACTGGTGTAAGCTGTGCTACTTTTTTTTTTTTGTTTAGTTTCTGTAGCTTTTTATACCCTGGCCTATTTATTAGTTTATTTATGTATTTGTTCATTTATTCCTGACACAACAATAATCCGTTTGATTATCTTTTAAAACTCGTTTTAATGATTTAACGTTAGGTGTCCAATAAAAAAACAAGAATATTGTCTCATACATAGTTATTTATTTATATAGGCTATTTATTTGTTGTTGACATAAAAAAACAGCATAATGTAGCATCTATCTATCTATCTATCTATCTATCTATCTAATCTTTTTTTAAACAATATTTCATGTGTAAGTAATGGTACTCAAGACTACAGAATTTCTTTTTTTCCTTCTACAGCCTTTATTTTGAACTATTCAGAGTTGTGGAAATAAAATGGATCGAGCATGGAGCTTCATGGACTTGAAAGTGAAATGGAGTATTGCATATAGGAGTAACACTGAATGGCTTTGACTGGCCTTAGCCTGTTGAGACAGTGTGTGTGTGTGTGTGTGTGTGTGTTGGCTATCAGCCCAATGTGTTCCTGGTTAACTGCGGTCTGAGCTGTGGAGTCAGCACAATCCTGCAGCCAGTCATTTTGTATGTGTCAGTAATGAGTGTTTCACCACGAGTGGGCTGCTGTGAGGAGGTTGAGGGGGGATTACCACTACAACCATGTTTATGATTGGTTGACTTCTTAATGAACGGCCACCAACCACAGGGCATGGGAAAGATTAGGATAAGTGTATAAACATGTAGCTACTCATTCAAGACAGAAAATGACAAGCTCTCTGTCAGGTAACGTGTGTGTTCTGCAGGGAATCCCTCCACTTTTTGAGCCCACTTTGCTATAGAAAAATGTGCCTACACACTGAGACCATGCTCCCAATATATTTTTATTCATTTGCTTTCACAGCTTTGGCATTGGGCATTATCAGATACACATAAAAGATGACCAGTGAGATATAGTACACATAGATATCACATGATCCTGCACAAATTTAGCTTCACCATCACTTACGTGAAGATATATACATTTACAACAAATATACTCAGAATACAAACAAATGTATTCAACATGTTTCTGAAAATGAATATGACTAAAAATACCAGAAAATCTTCACTGCCGTTTAAAGTCGACCCCAGTGTGTGTTCAGAGCGGAGTCAACAGGCCCTCCAGGCCTCTGAATGTATCTTTGTACGTTTAGCTGAATCTGCAGCTGGACACATTTGTTTGATTTACTCTCAGCCTGTGACAGAGCTGTGAGTAAACCTCGTACACCCACAACATCCATGAATCACAGAAATTATGCTGAGTAAATACGTGCTTTATGTTTGACTTGAACATATATAAAACCTTTTTTTTTTTTTTTTTTTTTTTTTTTACTTTAGTGACTTTCTGCAAAGTGATTCTCCATGCGCCTCCTGGGGTTACAAATGACAACAGTGATTTGGCAGGTCATTTGGTAAATGCCTGTTATTACAGCCAGTAACTCAATAGCACATTGTTAAGTCTTCAGTGTTAAACCAGCCACGTGAGTCATCGGCCTCTGTGTGTCTGGAGGAGAGATGAGAGAAAATTACAGAGGCTGGGGCACTTTGTTTTACCTTCTGCAGGAAAGTTTATACCCTTCAATAGAAAACCCACAAAGTTTTCCAGCATGAGGTCTCCACTCTGATGCCAGTGTGTGTGTGTGCGTGTGCTGAAATCATTTCACTTAGCTTCAAGTATTATTATATGCTGGTGCATGCTTTAGAAATAACTGGGTTCAAATCACTGCCTAAGAGCACAGAAGCAACTCTCCTGTGAGGTATTGTTCAGATGCGGTGAAATCAGCACAGTCTTCACGTGACTTGCCTGTACTCACATATGAAGTGAAACAACCATGTGCAGTTATAATGGGTGAAACATCTGGATGGAGAAGGCCCTTTGTAACCTGTATCAACCAGATTTTTTGCAGCTGACGTTTTGAGGCCATCACTGTCACGGTGAAAAGAAATCCAGATGATTGAGCCATTTATCATTTTCTCCTTCTGTGGAGGAAGTATTCAAATATTCAACTTAAGTCAAATTGTCTTACTTTATATACTGTTGTCTATGAATCTATACAAAGTAATATATCATATTTTATAACCTCATCATGTGTTTTGTACTACTATAACTGTACAAACTCTGTAGCTGTTAAGTAGTGGCATAAAATTGAAATACTCAAATAAAAAATAAGTACTTCAAATGTGTATTTTGGTACAGTACTTGATTAAATGCTTTGTTACATTCCACCACTGCTTTTAGAAGGAGTTATTGATTACTTGCTAATCTAACCTAGCATGAAGATTAATTGCAAAAGGTTCCGTAATTTCCAGATTTTAAACTTACATACGAGCTTGTGCGTGGTTTTTAAATACTCGGGCAGACATGTTTTAACTGTTCCGGAGGCCGGGCATAAAACTACATGGGATAGAGAGTTTATAGGCAGGGCCTCAGTGCTCTGGAACAAACAGCCCAAGGAAAATCATGTTTGCTGAGTCGGTAACATCTTTTAAATCTCTCCTTAAAATAAACTTTTATCAGAGATAAATATCTTTTTTAAATGTCACTTATAGGTCATGTTACTGGAAGTGTTTGTTACCTCTTTTATCATAACATCTAATGATTTTTAAATTTGTTGATTTTAATTTGTTTTGAAGGCACTAATAAGTCATCAGTATTTTCAAACCTGTAATAACTGTGCATTGAACACTGAATGTATTCACACATTCAGTACATTCAGAAATCACACCACACTGCAGGCTCTGCACCTCAGGCCTCTATAGTTCCCAGTACTGGTTACCAACGCTATAAAAATACACAGGTGTTTGGTTTTGACACTAGGCAGGGTGACTGAAGTCAGCTGAATAGCGGCCCGGTTCTTCATCCCCCTCAGGATCATGGCCTTGCAGCAAGTCAGCGGCAGCCCGGATGAATAGAGGCTCTGTATGCTTTGGCCGCATGCATCTCCGCTGGCCCTTCAGTAAACAGACGATGAAATAGCACTGTGGGAAAAATGCATTAGAAATAGCAAATGCGCTGTAGGAAAAGTTCCCATCTCTCAAGTGACAATACACAAACAGTAAAATATATTTCTTCCAGAGAATATTGTTTTCCCCTCTGTTATTTTAAAGCGTCCTCTCACTGACTCCACATCTGCTCGAACGCTTAAATCTTTCAGTGTTGGGTCACTTCAGGTCTCGAGCCACTACCACACTGATATTTATCAAGACTTCATTGTATCAAATTTGTGATTCAAGAGGATTTCTAATTCTAATCAGTCATGTTTTTGTCTGTTTCAGTTCTTGCTGTGCTCTTCCTGCCAGGAGGTAAGACATTTTAGTTTTTCTGTGCACTGCCTTAATGAGGACTGCATGTACAGTCTCTCATGTTTGATGCTGCATTGGTCCTGTGAGCCTGTGTGTTTATTTCTCTGTGACAGCATGGGGTCAGAGCAGCAGGAGTCTGGGTGTTGTGGTGGAGGCCAAGAACATCACCCTGCCTGCAGGGTCTAAGGCCGTTCTGGCCTGCCACAGCCCCCGCATGGTGTGGACCCGGGACAGACTGAGGGACCGTCAGAGGGTGGTGCACTGGGACCTGGTCCGCAGCACCCCGGAGTATTCTGTGGAGCGAGTCCTGGACATGTCCCCTGGTGCCCGCCAGAGAGTCTACAACGGCTTCAACAAGGGGCGCGTTTCCATCCCAGACTCCGCTTTCAGTGACGGCAACTTCTCCCTGATCATCAACAGTGAGACATCTCGATACTTTCCAGCAGTGCCATGAAAATTGCAGTCTTGCATTTATAATTTCACCTCACGTTTGTTTGGGGGCTTGTTTTTGCAGACGTGGTCGCAACTGACAAAGGAGTTTATACTTGCAATCTGCATCACCACTACTGCCAGATTCACCAGTCCATTCAAATCCAGCTCAACGTCACTAAGTCAGGTGAGGCCACCTGATCATACAGCGCACTGTTGTTCCCTCAGACATGATGAAACAGAATTCTAATGTGTTTTGCTCTCCTATGTTTCAAGCTCGGAAAGAGAAAAGGTACTGGGATGGAGAGAAGACTGTGTTCGTGGTGTTGTTGGGCAGCTCGGTGGCATTGCCCTGTGTGAACCGCCGCCCCCTGTGGAGAGAGGGCCTTCAGGAGGACCAGCAGCAGGTGGCTCATTGGGACTTCCAGCCCCCCGGAGTGCGTCCTGATAGGGCCGACCGCCTGGTGGACCTCTACGCCTCCGGAGAGCGCCGGGATTATGGACCTCTCTTTGCCCAGAGCAAGATGAGCGTGGCAGAGGATGCTTTTACTTTTGGGGACTTCTCACTCACCATTTCTGACTTGAAGCCTGTCGACAAAGGCCTGTACTCCTGCCACCTGCATCACCACTACTGCGGCCTGCACGAGAGACGCATCTTCAGGCTCACCGTGGGACCTCCTCTTCCGTCCGCCCCCACCACACCACCCAGAATCTTCCAGAATGACGTGCCAGAGCCAAGTAAGCCACTCAGAATTAAAAACATCAGGAGAAATATCACAAGTTTGTTTTTCCAGACGCTGCTGATGGTAAATGTTTTTCCCCATATGGTTTCTCGGCCAAATTGCGCAAAACACAGGGTCCTGGGTTTTTTTTTGTTATATTTATAGGCATAGTTGGTCAGTTGAATCAGCTCCTCCTCTTGCCAATTCTCTGCTCAGACTCCTCTGTTTTTGTGTTTGGGCTGAAGAGGGAGGGAGGAGGTAGAAGGAATGTAGAAGCTAGTTGAGTGAGAAAGAATGAGGGGTGCAAAGAAAAAAGAAAGAAAGAAAGAAAGAGAAAGAAAGAAAGAAAGAAAGAAAGAAAGAAAGAAAGAAAGAAAGAAAGAAAGAAATCTCCCTGTTAGTTGTTAACTGCGAATTTCACATTGCAAATTGAAATGTTGAATTGAAATTTTTTTTTTTTGGACTTACTTGCAGCTCTGTCTTGAGAAGCCGCCTACTGTAAACAGCATTAAATTGGCTGCAGCGGAAGTGGCCTCATTTTCCTCGCCAACTTTTCTTCATTTACAGCTTTTTGCATTACAGTTGGAGACATTTTAACAGCGCTGAGCAGAGGAGTAGGCTCCAACAGTAACAGCCAGTAATTTAGGGAGTGAGTCCTATCTCGTTTTTTTTTTTTCCTTCCATTTGACCCCATTTTCCAAAAGTCCCAACCATAAGTCTAGACTGGTTATGCTGTATCTCGAGTTTTGTTTATTCTTCTTCTTTCCCAGTCTGCTCCAGTTCTCTGCTGATGTATATCAGTCTCTGCTTAGAGGAGTGTTTACCAGCAGTTAACGGAAGTCTGATACATCTGTTCAACATCTGGGCCAGCTGTGACATGAAAGAGCAAAGTAAGGGGAGGGGATGATGGTATGTGTCAGACTATAGATCCTCCTCCCCTTTAAATAAATGACAGCCCATTTATTAGCTCCACATGTAGCTTGTGAAGAAACGTGGATAGATGGCATCCTGCCACTGTGCTTTGAGCACACCTCATCCTGAAATTCCCTTCTTCTTTATGCACCACTGCTCTTACGAGCCCGTTGTTAGTGCCAAACCAAGTTGTTAGTGCTCACACAGGCGTCCACAATCATCTGAATGTCATGATAGCAGTTCACTTTAATGCTGTAATTATTTATGACGAGAAGGAATGGAAGACTATTTCTTTGTGATCACGACGGAGGCGTTTTGTGAGCTGTCAGCAATCCGATGGAAATGTCTGTCGTTGAAAATGAAGATGCTTTCGCTCCGCTCATTGACTTGCAAATCATGCACATCCCACAGGAGCAAAAACATGGGGCAACCCCTGTGCAGCATATGTGAAATAGCCGTTGACACTTGTCAGATCTGTCAAGAAAATGGAAATGGACCACTGATGAGACGTGGATGCAGCGCTGGTTGAGACAGTTGAGCTCTAGAGACAGTGACCTTGGACATTTCTCTGCAGTTTCCATGCACTTTAGGTACATTAAACAATGATGGATGATAATTGCCAACCGAGCTCTCTCATTGGGGGTGGATGATTTAAGTCAGAATAATATTTTTTTCTTTTCTTTTTTTTCATGATTGGATGGTTTTGAAAGCATGAGCAGAGATAGTAAATTCCATGTTTGCTTCATTAGTCCCTCAGTGGGGCCTAATTTTACTACTGTCCAACTTAGCTGCTTTAATGAGAGACCTCAGAGTAATGCTATATTTAAGAGGAATATTCAAAAGGGGAAGATTTGGAGCTTTTCATAATGCATTTTTTTCTGTGATCTGGCTCCTGTGATCAGGCAGCATTAAAATTTAGGGAGAAATTGAAAGATTATCATAACAACATGCGTTTTCTCACAGCAGCTCTGTAAACATACACTGAAGGTTGATTTAATACAACACACTGTACTGTTTCACACAGTTTGTAGTTGTTATGGTCTTTAATCTCCAAGACTAGTATGTATTTTCTGTGCTTGTTACCTTTAATAATTATTGTCAGCTATCTGCAAAGTGTAGGCAAGCTGTCCGGGTCACTGTGAGACTGGGAGTTGCCTGCAGTGTTGTCAAATATGTGTTTGAATTAGACAGTCAGATGGTAGAGTTCACTGACGAGCTCTGCTGAAGGTGTCACAGATTTCTTTTCCATCCATGCAGAAACCAGACTTCTGTGTTTGTCGAAAAAGACACAAAAAGGCCTAAATGGAAAACTAATGCAGAGATGCAGACAGACCACATAACAGAATTTGTCTGTCTTTCCCTCACACTTCTCCTCCTCCCTTCTGGTCAGCCTGGTGTTTTTCTGCAGAGGAAGAAGAAAAAAAAATAACAGCTGCATGACATCAGGTCTGGAAGTCATTACCACCAAACAGCATTTTGATGTTTAACTCCTGCTCTCCCTCCTTCTTCCTCTGGCTTTTGGAAACAAATGAAAAAGAAGAAGTTTCGCAGGGAATAACATTTTTAGTTATGTGGAAAAGCATTTCAATTTGATCCTTGTTTATTGCTATTATGTTAATCTAATATAACAATCCAATAAATCACAGTTAGAATATAACAATAAATCTTCTCCAAGCTCCAAGCTGTGGATAAAGACTGTCTATATGTGAGAGAACTGTGTAGTTTATTATAGGAAGTGTTTGATTTTATTCATGCTCTGTCTTCAGGGACTGAAGAGGTGGATAGTCCGCATGTGGTGAACGTCATCCTCCCTGAGCAGCGAGGTTATTTCGTGCACCATTTGGGCTACTTCCTGGCGGCTTTCTTGCTGCTGGCGTTCATCGTTGTCGCTGTCGTTGTGCTGACCCGACGACGCAAAAAGAGAGGTATTGCATGTGCGTGCATTTAAAACCATAAGCTCTCCCCTTGTTCTTGGCTTGTATCTCAAAGGATCATATTTTATGGATACAGTGTGAGAGCTTTTTTTTTTTTTTTCAGGGATGGAGTATGAGCTCCGTAGATCTGATCGGTAAGATATTATTATATAATAAGTGATGTATTTTTTCCTTTAATTAATCGAATCCAGCTGTGTGCAAAACAATATTTAATTCTGTGCAGGGGAAATGTGACCAGCAGGGGTGAAATGTCATTAGACTGCACAGAGCTAAAGACCTGTAACCAAGAACCACTGAATTCAGGTAGAGTAAGCTTCATCCACACACATGCAACACACATTGTCCACTTTAACAAGCGTTCTCATAACCCATATGTCTCCTACGGTCCACAGACTACAAAAACAATCTACTGAAGGAGAAAGATATGGCTAAGTTCTGCAATACGGGTGAGCAGCCTTTTCAGTAAACAGACATCCAAAAGTAACACCCTTACAGCCACAGATAAGAAACATTCAATTTTATCTCCTGCCTCTTCATTCAGACTTTGATGGGAAGCTTTCGAAGTGAGTGCGATACTTCTGAGATGCTGCTGGCAGGTCCAGGGCAAACACCGGAAGAGTAAAGGACCGTGGAGAGAAGGAAAAAAGAAAAAAAAGAAGAAACCCAGGAGAGGACAGGAGGAATGCCCCCTCTGCTGTAACTCTAGCACATTAAGTTTTTTCACTAAAAGCCACAATAATTTTTTTTACGTGTTTTTTTTTATATATAACTTGCATTTTCACCAGCTGTTTTAACAATATGGTTAAACATATATTTGATCCTTACTCTTTGTACTCATTGGTTGGTTTATTTTGATATTAGGAATTTTTTATCATCCTTTTTTTAAAATAAAAATGCATGCTCTTTATTAAAGTATGTTTTATGTGTACTTTGCATGCTTAAAGAGCTGCAAGCTCACAGCTCTTCTGCATTCTTGAAATTGATTTTTTTTTGCAGGGGAAATGTGACAAATTCTGCTGTACTGTAATTTGTAAAGGTATTTGAATTTACTGTGTAATAGACACGTTCATTACACAGACAGCATTTGTAAACAAGTGCCACACATTTCTAGTTATAGATCAATATGATATTTCATACAGATCATGGTACTTTATTATAAAACTTAATTGCGGTGAGAAAGTGAATTTAAACATTTTTCTCTGGACTTTATGTCATTGAGAAGTACAGGCGTAAATTCTTCTTCCAATAACATATTTTGCCAAAATAGATATATATTGTGCAGTAACTTCTTGGAATAAATCTATTCATTGATGACTTATCAGGTGAAAAATAATGAAATTGTAGGATCATGGACTAAAGGCTCAGTCTATCAAAACTCAGGAAGAAAAGAAATTCAACCATTTATTTGTTTTTTTTTAATGGGCTGTGCTGTACTTGTTTGCATCAAGCATGTACCATGTACCCTTGTTTGTAAAACACTGAATTTTCATGACTAAATCTGCTGGTCAATGACAGGTTATAAACTGTGCGGCTCTAGCTATGTGAGGTTAAGTGCAGGAAGAAAAGGGTCTACTATCTTAGTAATGCTAAATCACAAGCTGTAACTCTAACCCCTGTTCTCTCTTTGTCCCTTGCTCTCTGTCTCGCTCACTCGCACACACTCTTCTGACAAAAGATCTATTAAAGAATCACAACAGTGGCCACAGACTCATCAATCACTATTTTTTATAGCATCCACAGACATAAAACCCTTAATATATTTGTTGTATGGATTAACCAGGATTTATGTGGATTTATAATCTAATTTATAATCAGAAGCCTCTGGATTAGGAGCATGAGAGACGGAACATTGGAGGTAAGTAATTAACAAGGCAGACTCTTGTTTGACAGGCATTACTGTGGTGTTAATAAAGGTGCAGTTCATGTGACATTGCAAGCAGCTGTGCAGTACAAGGCCTCCACCTGTCTTCACTCTTGGGGTGATCAGCCGCAAGCAGTGGATAATGAAGCAGTCACAATCACATGATTAACATATAATAATTGAGACTGTAATTTTTAATTGTTATAGACTTAATCTAATATTTAATAAGCCTATTAAGTGGGGGAGGAAAGCCCATTAGCCTGCACAATCATTAGTGCGGCTTTCCCCTCCACATATTTATCACAGTGCTGTAATTACATTTATTTATTTTTTTCAAACATTTATATTTTTGATGATTTTATGGAAGGATTTTTGTCCCCTCTATGTTAACAGAGATCACCACAACCGATGAGAAAAAAAATAGGTCGTCAAATATTTCAGATATTCCTATATTTTTCCCTCAAACATATTTTTATTTTGAAGTGGACTGAGTTAAACACAGCAATAATCGGCTGTGAAAGCAGATTTAGCGGGTTTTAAAAAAAAAAATCCTAATAAACAGAGAAGAGCAGGTCCCCTTTGTCTCGGCCGTACAGTGCAGCGTACAGTAGGAGCGCCGCACAGCCGCTAGATGACAGCACTGTCTAACCAATTAGCCTGCAAAAAAAAAAAAAAGAGCAATATTCCCAACATATCGCAAGGATGTGGACTGTCCCTTCCTGTTTTAGTGCCGAGAGAGCCACCGTACCGACTCGCACCGGAGCAGGAACGCAGGCGGCCGCAGCAGCGCGATTATGTCCGGATTCTCGGCCGCCGCTCGGGGCTGCGCCTTCCTCCGCCGCCCGCGCTGCTTTCTCTGTTAGGGAGCGCTGTTATGTTGTTCCGCGGGTAGCCGGAGACTCCGCAGGGCCCGTCTACTGCGCCGCTGCCGCCAGCCCTTCTTCCTTTCCCGTGTCAATGACTGTCCTCCCCTCGCACTCTCATGGCGGAGACTAAAATCATATATCACATAGACGAGGAGGAGACTCCTTATCTGGTCAAGCTGTCCGTCCCCCCGGAGAAAGTCACCTTAGCGGATTTCAAAAATGTCCTCAACAACCGGCCGGTCAACAGCTACAAATTCTTCTTTAAATCGATGGACCAGGATTTTGGGTGAGCGTCCGCCGTCTGTCTGCGCGTTTCTTATTGTTATTATTATTATGAATATTGTTATAATGATTACCCTGCCCGTCTGGCTTTATTATAAGCAGTGTGTGTGTGCAAAAAAAAAAAAAAAGAAAGAAAGAAAAGGGGGGCTTATTACAGGCCGTGAAAGGCAACATCAGACGGTGCCTGTGCTGCATGTGTGCGCAAACTATAGTGCCATGTCTGTTTCCATGCTCCTGGCACCTGCTCATTATTACAGGCTGCCCTGTGCGCAGCGGAGTACACACACACACACACACACACACAGTGTTTGAAGTGATACCAGATCTGTCCGGAGCCCTAATGACGCAGCCCTGCACGTATTACACACACAGAAATAGAGAGAGAGCAGACTCCATGCTCCCTTTATTAATGTCAACATATTAACCCATGGTGGTGTCATTAGATGTGGCAGAGGCGTCCACATGTTCAACTTCTCAGGTTTCATATTGTCTTGTTTTGGTTTTGTTCCACCGCCCCCTCTGTGTTTGGTTGCTGTAGCACGTGATTTTCAACCAAGAGTAAAGAAAAAAAAATTAAATATATGTATATTTTCATCCACTTTCAGTAGCCCACAAAGTTGGTCTGTCTTTACACGCAAACACACACAATGGGGCTGCAGGTGAATCCCCCAGGTAATATGGATACAGTGGTTGTGACTGTTAATGACCACAGAGGAGGACATCCATCAAACAGATATGTCCTCATAACCTTGTTTTTTTTCTATAGAATATTATTTGATATATTGTTTTATCACAGTAATGCAGGACAGACTGAATATATATATATGTATATGTGTATATGCTAGGGGTATACATGTGGGTTAAATAATGCACAGTGAAGGGGCAATTGTTTGCCATGCCGTTGCATCCCACAGTCCACTGGCTATTCAGTCAGGCATTAAGACACGAAATGTACAGTATGGTCATTTATGGTTGTCAGGAGAGAGAGAAATGAGATGACTGGTTAAACCCAGAGGCGTGTTTCAGCCCGTGATTATGTTGTAGCGTTGCTTATGGACCCAAATAGAACATTTAAGACTAAATGTCATGTGAAAGGTTAAAGACGTTTTTTTAATTCAGCCAGTGATTTAAATGTGGGGTAAGTTAATCGTCCTTACTGTAACTCCTGTTATTTTTTATGGTGGATTTTACCCCAGAAAGTCACCTCCTCTGTCCACTGGATGCTGGACTTAATGAATAATAGAAATACTTCCTCCCTCTTCCGCTCTCTTGTTATTTTTTTCTCTCTGTTCCTTTCTTTGTTATCCCATCCTGATCTTCAGGAGTAACACCGGGTCTACAAAGCCCTCATGGTCAGCGAGCTCTACTCGCGTCAGGCCTCGGCCGAGGATGACATATTTGTGCCAGGGCCTGTTTCTCATTCCAGTGTGAACAGTCATACATGGGCCCACACACATTAATATCGAGCGCTCTGATCGCAAACACGACTGGAGGAAATGCAGAGGCAGGCAGTGTCTATAGAGCCCAGCGTCATACATTTCCACTGCAGCCTGACCTTGTGAGGGAAGCTGGCTCTTCCTGGTGGCAGGCGAGGCTTGGTGCGCCGCTTTGTCCCCAGCTCCCGGCTTCCTGCCTCTGTTGCACTGCAGGCCCGGCTGCTCACTGGGCCTCAGGTGATCGACAAGCAGATTATGGAAACAAACAAAGCGTGTTTGCCTTCTCCACATGGAGACGTGGCTCTGTGTTGCTGAACGCGGAGCTTCAGCTGGCCAACCGGCTCCTGTGTGTGCATCAGCAAAGCATGTTAAATTGTGTTGTGAACTGGACATTGTGTGTTCCCACACAGAGCTGCTTCACACAGATTTTAAAGGCGTCTCCTTCAGCATCCCTGCCTTTGAGTTTAAGGTTGAATATTCAGACTGTGTGAGTGCCGTATGGTACTGGCACAGTATGGAAGCAAACCCAGTCAAAGGCACAGAGGATAGCAGCGCTTTGTGGTAGCCATGCTGGCCGTACTGCATACACACAGACAGTATGGCTGCTGGAGAATTAGCTAGGGAGGAATAAGACTGCTGAGCAGAGAGGGAAAACATCAAATCCCTTGCAGTTATAGACAGTGTTTGAAATGTAAATGAGCAGTCAGTGCAAGGTCCTCTGTAGTGAACCCCCTGCTGTGCAGGAAAAAACAGCCATTTTCTTATGGGATTGCTGAACTACATTTGTGCTGGCAATATCAGCTCTTTAAGGAATGGCCACACGAATTTGATAAACGCTTTGCTCCCAAACCGCCTCAGCTTACCGCAGTGAAGCCATTTCACTTCCCTAGAATCGTATGGAATACGCGTAACCATGGGCTGTGGCATTTCCGTTGACAGGCAGAGCACAGCAAATTAAATGATGAACGTTTTTCTTTGTGCACATTTCATACCTCAGTTGTTGTTTTTCTCCCCCCGTAATATTCATTCAGTCATCAATATTCATAAGATAGGATGCTAATTGAGGCTGGGTTGTTTTGAAGCAACTCACTTGGCTCGGAGACTTCAAGGTGATGATATGGCATTTTGTCATTGCCACTGGTGGTGAGTGGGTTTGAGACCTCACTATAATGCAAGTCACAGAGGCACTCTGGAGCTGAGGAAGCAGCCAAACTGAGGGCCTGAAAGAAACAGTCTTGTTTGCGCCTTAGAAAACAGGGGAGGGGGGCTGGTAGGGGAATCTTTCTTCTGCTGAGGAAATGATGCTGAGCCCCTGCAGGACAGAAAAATCTGCAGCTTTTTGCACAAACGCACCCCTGCCTCACCTCGCTCTTTTCCGCTGTTTCGTGACGGATTCTGAAGGTTATGCTGCATTTGTGTGTCATTGCGTTGACAAACTCTCACTGTGATAGTGAGCGCACAGTATTAGTCAGTCAGTGACATTTGAGCTTTGTCATTATTATGCCTTAATGTCAAACGTCAACAGCACCCGTGTCCATGATATTATTAACAGCTTTCTTTGTGGTTAAAGTTGAGTTTAGCTGTTTACTGAGTCAGTTCATTCACAATCTTATTTGACTACAAATATTTTGCTTCCCTGTTTATAGTTTCATTAGCATCAGCCCACCAAAGTCCTTGGACTGCTGGCCGGCGTTGGCTGCCTCCTCCTGACCCTGGTTTCTGGTTTAGGCCGTAACTACCCAGCCCTCCTCTGTCTTCCAGAGCATAAACAAACACCTCTAATCTTCCCCAGCTACACAAATATCTCCAGCAGTGAATATTCAGTGATCACCAGGGTAAATCTTGTGTCATTATCCTGTGAAATCTGTTAGCACTCATTTAAGCTGTCTGCTCTAAGAAGTCAGATCTGTGACAGCAGCCCACACCAGACACATGCTTCCCTAAACAGGGCTTATGGTTTTACATGCGTCTGTGTGTCTGTGTGTCTGTGCTTGTTAAGTGTTCAGGGTGGAACTGACACTGCTCCTGATATCAGATGGGAACTGAAAAGAATGCGGGCCACGGGTGTTTTACCGCATGTTTAAAGACGTCATCTGTTACGATTGGAATTGTTTCTTCTGGTTTCAGTTCAGACAGAGACATCTGTGTTTAAGGGATTTATTTTGCATGCCAGTTCTTTCAGAAACCCTAAAAATACTGTTACATTGGTGAACTGCGTGTGTGTGCAAATGTCAAGGGACACCTCATTCCCATCAAGCGCCAGAAAGAAGAGCTGCTGATTTTTTTTTTTTTTTTAATTTATTTGTGCGGGACCACTCCCACACCCTCGCAAGTCACCTTACAGCTGGTCGTGCAGCTTGAGAGAGAGGATGCAAACACTTCCTACCTAACAAGCAGCCGGCAGAGTCTGCCCTCGCTGCCCTCCCTTTTCCTCCCCCGAGGTGGAACAGGCCACAGCAGCGGACTCTGTGGTCGTCAGCTCCAGCCACGGGGCTACGTTATCTCCGTCCACCACTCCCAGCAACACAGCTCCCACAGCAGCAGCGCGCACAAAAACACAACTGGCTTGGCTAATCATTTCAGCGGCAGGGAAGTTCTGGCAAACAAGAAGTGGAGGGGGGGGCATGGAGGGGAAGCTGTAAAGTCACTGTCAGAGACACCCCTGCATAAAATCTTCTTAGGCTTTCCTGCTGCCTCTCCCTTTTCATGTAGCGTGTTCAAAGCCAAGAAGCTAATGTGAGATCTCTGCAGAGTCTCAGAAATGCTCGGTTGTATCAATTCTGGGAAAATCCTTTGGAAAAAAAAAACAAGTAATGTGCATTCAGACGTACAGGGAGTTATGTTGGAAACTGGTAAATATATCAGGGTGTGTTTTGGCCTCGTGTGTGTGTACGTCTGTGTTTGTACGTAAGGTGTTTGCCAGCTCGTCTCCTACCATTCCCCTCGGCAAGCTTGATCTGCGTGACACGAGCCGAGCAGGTGTGGTGTGACTGGTTGCTGCTGAACTGTGTCCCAGCAGGTCAAAGGGTAACTGGGAGGTATTTTTGTTGGGAATGTACAGCCAAAGGGATGAACACACTGGAGGAGGCTTGCGCACGAGATCACTCTATTAATACACTCTCCTGCGCCTTGACGCCCTGTTGTCGCAGCTCTGAGGAGTCTCCTTCCCCCACACACACACCATAAAACAGTCACATAGACACATGATTATTCTCTATCTATCTATCTATCTATCTATCTATCTATCTATCTATCTATCTATCTATCTATCTATCTATCTATCTATCTATCTATCTATCTATCTATCTATCTATCTATCTATCTATCTATCTATCTAATCTCATTTTAAACTATAGTTCCTAGTCATTTAATTGTATACTAAGATTACATAATTTCTTTTTTTGAGCAGCCCTTATTACATTTTTGTGCTTGGTGTTGCTGGACAGACATGCCCGGTGTCCATAAATCACTCAAACCGAGAGTCCTCATCATTGTGCTGACCCATGCTGGCAAAGCCAGCTGAAAGAGCCAAGTGAAAAAATTGTGACTTACAAAGCGTGAATGTCTCTCAGTATGTGCCAATTATGGTGGGGGGGTGGTGGAAGGGAAGCCTCTCAGGACTGCGCCGCGTTGTGTTGTTAAGCTGACGCCGTGTCCCTTCTCCTGCTCGGTTTGCCTGACGCTCTATCTGTCTCCCTGTTTCACAGGGTTGTCAAAGAAGAGATTTCCGATGACAACGCCAAGCTGCCCTGCTTCAACGGGAGAGTAGTGTCCTGGGTAAGTGAGATTGATTGTGTGCATCCCATCTCTCCTGGCCGCGGAGGCCTCGGCTCCAACCAAAGACACATACGTGGAGCACTCACGGACCATGTAAATGCAGCCATGTAACGCCTCCACAGAGCTTTTCAAACACTCTTCACCTTGACCTCACTACTCGGCTGTATTGTATAGGTGTGAGCGAATCCATTAGATACTTAGCTGCCGTTACAAAATACAACCCGAGGTGACTGAGTTTGACTACTGAAACAGGAAATACAGCGTCTCTATTGACTCCTGTAGCTTAATAGTGATTTGTAATTATGGAAAATAAACAGTGCTGAGAGCCCAAGCTTGTACAGCAGAGTATGTTAAATCAATCTGTCACATTAGAGGAGGATTTACATCTTAATCGTTGCATCATACTGAACAGAAGACACAGGTTACAGCTCAGGCTTTAAATATTGATGGAAGATTTTGATAGGCTGCACATTTAATCTACTCGGTGGCTTTTTTTAACAACCCAGTAAATAAACATAGTACTTTATTGATCTGCAAGGCGGCATTCAGTATTTTGCTTGCCTCGTTCCACAGGGAGGTCAGAGGTCAGAATTAGTGACACAGTTAAGGACAGTCTTACTCAATATCACTTAAACAGTGTCGACGCTAACGGCAGCCTGTATTTGTAGTCTCACTGTACCACACTGCCGCTCAGCAACCGGTTAACCCACATTTGTGCATCTTCGTGATTCATCCATATCTGATTTACCAGAAGCACTCCAGATAATACACCAGTGGCTCCCAATTTTATTAAACCCAGGGCCAATCAGCCTTTCTTTGAGCTCCAATTACAATCACAGATTTTTACACCACTTAAAAAAACAAATATAAAAATGTATTTCTTATAAGTATCGCTTCATTTTTATGCAGTGAAACTTTATTAAAAATCCACAATTATAGACAGGGTGCCCTTTGCCTAACCTTAAGGCGCTACTTAAGTAAATGGTAGCCCACGATCTTTTAATTTCCATTTTTTAATTGAATCTTTTTAAGACATATTCAGTCCATTGCTACGATAGAGCAGTGATTAAGATGTAAATTCTCATCTAACATGACAGATTGATTTGATTTAAATTTCGTTTTTTTTTCTTTTTGCAAATATTCTTGATCAAATGCTGCATCAGTATCAGGGCTGACATTGATATGACAGGTCCACATTAAAACCAGCTCCATCATCAATGTCATTTACAATGTAGTTTGTCCACTATAAGTTACATTCGTTAGGTCACATCAAGCTGTTCACAGCTCCACAGCAATCACAGGCCTCCTGATTCCATAGATAAAATAATTCCAATAAGCTCCACATGTTGTTGCATACAGGTATCACATCAGCAATCAGTACATGGAGAGAAAGGGTGAGATCTCTGAAAGAATAAAAGTGTGTAGGCATTTCCCTTAAATAACAGTGTTACACACAAAACAGATTTTTTTTTTTACACCTTGTGTAGTGACACCTGCAAGTCCCAGATATGGCGTCAGAATATTCACGGTCCGTACAGTTGTGAGTCCTTGCACGGCTGCCTGCTTCAACTTTCATTATTCTGGCTCAGATGAAAGGAGAGTAGTTGTATCTTGGGTCATTGTACATCGCGCTTTGTACTGACACTCAACTGAGTAAAAGCAGCATGCTCTTTTAAGTTTTTTTTGTCACTTGCTGTGTTCCTCAAGTTGTTTACGTGGAGCCACCAGTCATCTCCAGGCCTCTTCGCAGCATCTCATTTCTTAGCCTTTCCCCATGAGTACTTGTACACAAGATGTGTCTGTCTCTGGTGCCAACATCAATGCGCGTGCGCCTCTTTTGAGAGTTGCAGTCTGTTGAGGTTCTTTTTGATGTGCCCCCCCCCTCACCATGGGGCCTATATGATTCAACAAAATATTTATTATTCTTTGTGTTTCTCTCAGAACTGAATATGTCTGTTTTGTTTTGTTTTGTGTTTTTTTTTTTACAAATCTTTCCTTTTCTCAAACTTCTCTCCCTCTCTCAGTTGGTCCTGGCAGAGAGTGCTCACTCTGACGGAGGATCTCAGTGCACGGAGAGCCATCCAGAGCTGCCCCCTCCCCTCGAGAGAACAGGCGGCATCGGAGACTCGCGGCCCCCCTCCTTCCAGTGAGTCGGCCGGTTTGCCGCATGTCATATATGCGCAGTTACACACACATGCAGGCGTGTAGGCAGATGTGTTCAAGCACATAATCCCGGGCAGCACTGGGTGACCTTTTTTTTATTTCACGGCGTGCCATATGTGTATCTGTGAATCTGGAAAGCTCATCAGATAGATTTATCATCACGGGCTCGTATAGAAGGGGTAGGCGGTCTATACGCCTGTGTGTGAATATGGTTGTGAAGTATGTGCTGAAGCTTGAGTGTGGGAAGATGCACGGGTGTGAGGGTTTTTTTTTTGTTTTTTTTCCCACTCGTGTGCACGTTTCCTCCTGCCCGCTCAAACATGGAGTGAGGCGTTAGTCCGCTCATCTATGTAAACATGATGCGCACGCTGCCACTGCCTCTGATTCTTGAAATAGCCTCCGTGGCATAAACATCTTCAGGCGAATACTGGCACTCAGTGAGGCCCATTGTGCTCAGTCACTAAGAGCATTCATCCATACTCAGCTAATAAAGGCACATGTGGCCCAAAACAACGTTGGTGCCTGAAAGCTCAGAAATGGAGATTTTCTCGACGGCCCACTGACTGCTACCTGAGCCTGGACTTTGGCTTCAAACTGGCAGATTAGAGAATATCACTGCACTTGCTACAGAGAAGTTCCAAGTTAAATATAGCTGAAAAGGGCTGGGGGCAGTGGGGGTGAGGGCCATTACAGCACTGGAGCAATATGGCTAAGGCTCTATATTGAGAACATGCAATCTGTCATATCTCAGTGTATCTTATTATCCAGTGTTTGACATCTCAGCTCCCTTTTGCCCTGTATGGGCTGCTCCCTGCTGTTTGGCTGTCAGCTGTCCTGATGATTTTATTGTTCCCGGGCCAGCTTTCACTGAGACTACCGCCACCTTGTGGAGCAAAACAACATTACGCTGGACCAATTACCCCACGTCATCGCCACCCCCCGCCCCCTTTCTCTCACTCTCCCTTTCTCTTTCCCTCTTTGAGTCAGACAGGCAGGCCTTTCTCTCAGAGAAACAGTGTGGTGAATTCCCTATAGCGAACCTCCTCTCTCTGAAATGAATCCAGTCTTCCACCCTTTACCTCTGTCTGTAAATAGCTAGAATATTATTACCACTTCATTTTCTCTTTGTGCTTTATTCATGCATTTCATGTGTTTGTCAGCGTGAATGGCTCTATTTGATGAGCCCACAGAATAGGTGTTTTGGGCTTAGAATGGACACAACTGATGTGCCTCTGCCTGCTAATCCGGATTAACGGACATTAAAAGCACCCATCTCCATTTCCCAAGGGGGGGGGTGGCCATTGGCAGCAGAGAGGAGGGGGGTTGAAAGGGGGTGGCATTTGTTCACAGCTGCAGCCTAGCGCCTTGGATAATCTCCCCCCGGATCAGCAGACCTGCCGCCCGGTTGGTCAGCAGCCATTGACAGCCTGACAGGCAGGC